>JAVTVY010015200.1:0-68019 GCA_036873755.1 Hanleya hanleyi | reverse complement strand
CCTGTCATCTCTCTTTATCCCTGCTGGTCGATGACTTGGACCGATTTTCAGCCTGCTACAGGGTATATTGATTTTTTGTATGTTAGCTTTCCTATTTCTGGAGCTGTGGAATTTTTGACCTGAAAGGGGAGGGGGGGGGGGGGATGGACACAAAATGCTAATGTTATTTCATTGGAACTAATTGTGCAATTCATGTTCTTTATCAATCAGGTCATACTCAATATGGAAAAATCTCAGTGTTTGGAATTAACTGTCCCATGTGTTGCCCCATCATCTGATAAAAAGCAGATTATGACACTGAAAATTATGCATTTATATATTAATTGTACTTCTATAAATACAGGTATACAGTACAAGCTTGTTAAGTACATGTAAGTTTCCCAAGAGAAAGACAGCCACTTGTCATCTTTTTCTTGCCTGACTTAATTATGATCGTCCGGCGCAACATGGCAATTCTTACTTTCAACCCCTGAATCTGTTTGTACACGTACGGTACTACATGTGCATTGCACCACAATCAGCAACTTCATTATCATTCATTCCATCTCAACTCCATCGTCGAAAATGACTAAGAATTATTACCCCTTTGGCTGGAAACATTTTGTATAGATTCTGTCTGTAATATCGTGCATTTAACTTGTTGTGTTTTCCAGTTGGAGGCGGCTAAAGATGAAGCGGCCAGTGCTATGACCAGATTACGAGAACACCAGGCTGAGCTGGTCGCCTCCAAACAAATGTGTGAACAACAAGCCCAAGATCTTCTCAGAAAATCAAGTAAGGTTCAAACTTTTCAGCTTATTCGATGAGAAATAGAATGTAAAATGCTGTCGGACATTCCCTTTATGACTTCTCATCGTTGGTAAGTGTTGTGGCCATGTGATCTAGTAGACTGCCACCATTGCGATTTGATGCCGTACTGATTATTTCTGAGTGTTGCATGTTTGATACAGCACTACCATGACTACAATATGGTGGTTCTGGTATCGATCCTGGGCCAAGTCATATATAATATCAACAAAAAAAACTTTGCTTCCTCGATTGGCGCTCGGCTTTAAGAGGATAGATCAAGGAATGGTTGGTTTAGTGTCAGGGTAATGTGACTGGGTACTGTATCCTGTCTGCCTGCTGCTTTGATGAGGCAGCACTATAGTCGAAGGCTCTATTAAATCCTGTTCAATCACTCAATCACTACAGCATTAGATTTAGATATCATGTTTTTCAGAGATACACGTGTATAGCTGGAAAATGATTATATGTTAATACAGAGAAATCTGTGTATACCGACCTTGCTTGGGACCAGATTATAGTGTCGATTTTGACAGGGTTCTGGTTTATCAAGGTTCAAAATACTTTAAATTTAAGTATTGGGACCTGGTATAATATCAGTATTTAGAGGTTTGTCGGTTTACCCAGGTGTCGGTATTCGCAGGTTTCACTATATAATTAATTTTCTCAGTGTTGGTTTTACAAGCTGTGCTGTGTGTTGTGTTTTTTATTGCTGTTAAAATTATCATAAGACAGGATAGTAAAAAATGCTTTCCGTTCTCTTCTCTCCGTGTAGCTTTAATAGGGGAGTTAGAGGCAACAAGACTTCAGCATGAGTCGACCATTGGGGAATTACAATCCGAGGTTAACAAACTACGAGACAAGCTATCCTGGCTAGAAGGAGAACGCACTGACTTGGAGAGTAAAAAAATGACCGAGGCAGAAAGGGCAGGAAGTCAGCTCAGATCCCTGGAAAAGGTGAATAGAAAGGAATTATCTCCCTTGGTGTGACAATTCCATGTGGTTATCTCCCATGCTGGGATCAACCAAAAAATGAATTCTCACTTTTTCTTGTAATACACTGTATAGTAATCCACCCCGACATGCCTGATTAATCCGCCAAGACCTCACAAATTTTCTGCTGCCATATTGTTTTGTAGTTCTCTCCCCTGCAGTGACCAGCCTGAAAAGGGGTCCAATCTCTGCAGTAAAATATATGAGAAAGTTATCTCCCCTGGTGTGATTGGTCAAGGCAGATTATCTCCCCTATATGGATATGCAGAACATGAAGTCACCCCAACCCATGTCTCTGAGATCTGGGTTACAAGGGATACCACATTTGGACTTGAAATTACTGCCCTTCGCCAATCAGTCTATAAATAATAAATAGATTTTTGTCTTCTGGATGATTCCCTCTCCTATGACCCTTTGCAGAGTTCTCACAGGTGCTTGAAAATTTGGAAAGTCCTTGAATTTTATATTATCCATTTATTGACCTTGAAAGTCCCTGAAATTCCATATTTTTGTCTGTTGGTTGTGGGAAGAATTATGAATTTTGATGAACATGAGTAGTGTGTCTAACGTCACAGGATCTACGAAGTAGGGTGAGAAAGATGACTTGGGGGCCCAAGACTAATGTTGTTGGTCACCTAGATGACTTGGGGGTCCAAGCGTAATGTAAAAGGTCACCTAAGTAGGTCAAATTTTCCTCAAAAGTAGGTCAACTCAGAACTTGCTGGTAACAGTCCACTAATGTTGTTGGTTTCATTATTGTATGCCATTTGTGTATATTCAAGTCTTGAGAATGCAAGAAATCTCTATGTATGTAACAGTTAAAAAGTCCTGGACAAAGTTTGGTTTATGTCCTTGAAAATCGTGGAAAAATATTTTCAAGATTGATGGGAACCCTGCTTTGCAAACACCTAGTGGCTAAATTGCTTAAGATTGACGCTGACAGTTTCCTCTTTATTTTTGTAATGTCCTGTGCCCAAGAATTATATGCGGAGGATATTCTCATTTTCTACAGGCTTTAGAAGACATTTCTGTTGAGAAACAGACAATGAAGGAGAAATACGAACGAGAGATCAAGAGTTTGAACGAGAAAATAACCAACAGGGAAAAAAGCCTTCAGTCTGACCACTCAGGTGTCCTTGAACAGCTGAAAAAACAGCACCAAGAAGAACTCCAGCTTCAAAGACAGACAGCACTTGAGCATCTCGCTCAGACAAAACAGGTATCTTTATCCCTGAAATCCAAATATATTGTAGGACAAGGCAATTTTATGGAAAACAACTTCTTATGGCTCTGGAGCTGAGAGTTCATTGAAAGATACACCATGCACTTCCAATTTTATCAAGGCTAATGTCACATCCATAGAATTGCCGTGTGTTATATATGCCAACCTCTAAATGCCCATCAAAGGTAACATATATTTATGATGTTTTGTGAATACGTTTGATTTATATTTCTCTTCACATAGTGTTTAGATATTCTGACATTTTACATACCTGCCTTCTTCGTCAGGGCAGTTATTTGTAGATTAACCCTTCTTTGGTGAAACCCAGATACTAGTGCTGAGTGGATTGGTATTCGAACTCCAACCCTCAGATTGTGGCATTAAATCGCTAACAGTAAATGCATGTGCTTGAAACCACTCAACCACCGTGGTTTTCTGTTAAGAGGAAGATCAGAGTATACATGTAGCTACCTCTCTGATACTGATGGGCAGAAAGATTCTTCTCATGTCTTCATGAATGAGATGTTCCCAGCCTTATATCATTGTTTCCCTTAGGAGGGAGGCACTATTAATTTTACAATTCCATGTATATACTGGGTGGGAGTTTATGGTTTTGTCATATTTTCACATGGAAATTGGAGTTAAGAATAACTTCTGTTCTTTTCATTCAGGATCTAGAGAAGAAACTGGAGGAGGAAACGGAGCGGTTATCCAGAGAAAGGGAGGCAATCCAGTCCGAGTTTGAGAGGATAAAGGCAGAGCTACTCAGTAAACTGCAGTCAGCTGAAGAAGAGGTACCTACTCTGACATGGGAATATTTTACTAGTTTATAACATGATATTGGTTAATATTTTATGTTACGATTCCCGATGATCTCTACGTACATATAAATCATTTTTGAAGAATGTCTAGCCATGCATTCTCAGGATTTGGATATATTTCTGTATCATCAATACATGACCGGAATACTGCTGATTTCTTCGTTACTTCAAACTCATTTAGTATTTTCCTGGAGACTACGACTAGATATCCTTACAACAATGTCAGAATCTCCATGCAGGTATGCTTCTTGTCACTCACAGGTGAGAAGACTGGAAAGTGCTGTGAAGGAGAGTGAAAGTGGCTTAGGATCTGCCTCAACACACATCAACAGTTTGAAAGAGGCGTCCGTCCGGCTCAAACAGGAGTTGGACAACACCAGAGGAGATCTGAAAGTGGCTAAGACAGTAATGGCTAACCTTCAGGTATTGTTCATTATTATCTTTCTAAGACAGAACCGCAAGCATTTTACTCGATGATCTGTAATTATGAGCGCTGCCACCTGGACAAATTACGGAGGAAACTAAACAGGCATTAATGCAGGTATTGTTTAGTGGCCTCTACATATGCTATTGCTTCACAAAAGGAACCGTATTCCAATGTGGATTCCATAAGAAATGTCGCTTTAATGCAACTCAGTAGAGGGCGCCACGTGATAATGTTGAACTCAAGGATTACTTCCCTTCACAAGCAGAGAGGATTTCCAGTATGACTAGCTGAATCGGAAGCAATTAACAATATAAGAAATAGGTACCGTAATATATGAACGGTCCCTTAACTATGTATTTATGATTAACTGCACTTCTCAATGCTTTCAAAGTCTATAAATCTCAGTGATCATGTAGAACAACTGTATAATTGATGGGCATATCATTTCAGGCATTTTACCCCTCAGTCATTTTGGCCTCGGGGTATTGTCGTCGCCATGTATGTCCGTCCGTCCGTTACTGCATTTTAGGCAAAACCGCTTGAGACACAACCACCAAATTTTCAACACTTATTTATATAGTGCTAAGTCAGACGCCTATCGAAAATGGTTTCCCTCGGCCCATATTTTACAGAGTTCTGCCCCTTTACAGATTTATTAATTTCTATTTCTGTCCTATATGCCTGAATGCAGAACTGTGTTCAGTATAGCTACTATATTTTGGAAACTTATTTATGTTGTTGTATTCTACAAGCCAACAAAGGATTACTCGCCTCGGCTTATGGAGTTATGACCCTTTCGGATGTAATAATCTTCGATTTTGTTGTAGCTGAATGTACAAGTTATATCTGCAGATCCGTGTTCGGTACAGCTTATTCGTCTCGGTTCTTATTTTACAGAGTGCTAAGTCAGACGCCTATCGAAAGTGGCACCCCTCGACCCATATTTTACAAAGTTATGCCCTTTACAGATATATAATTTTCTATTTCTGTCCTATATGCCTGAATGTAACCAACTACCGGTATATCTTGATCATCCCACATAGAACTATCTCTTCCCCAATTCACACTACACATGGGTCTCAATCACTTGGGGAAAGCCAAGGGGTTTTGATTAGATCAATCTCATGTATGATCATGCGAGATGAAGTAAATCAATTCGTCTATTTTGACAGTATTTCACTCATCATTGTTATTTCCCTTGTTATTGTCAGGCGGAGCTAGAGAAGACAAAGATGATGTACGAGACCAAGTTAACGGCAGCCGAGAGAGAGCTGAAAACCAGGACACAACAACTGACTGTGGACCTCGAAAAGAAATGGACTGATACACTTCGGTAAAGGCAATATTTGTAACTAATTGTGGTACCGGTTCCAGAGATTGTTAAGTCCGGATATTTAGTATAATCTTTTAGGTAAAGAGGTGTGACAAACATTACTTCGATAAACATGGAGCGATCCCAGATAGCATAAACATACCCTTGTGTGCTACAGAAAGCAAAACTCACGTGAAGTTATGTCTTGGACTTGACCCTAGTTGGATCTCATCAGAGACTCCAAGATTTGGGTTTGTTTGGTGTATTTAAACGGCTGTCGGCCGGTAAATGACGTATGTTGTCTGGTATTAGGCCAATGTCGGTCGCTAGTCTTCCGGTGTAGGCCACTAGCTGACGTATGTCTCCTGATCGGTGACGATAGCTTAGAAGCTTAGAAGTGGGAAGCCGTCCGTCGGCCAGTATGTGTACCTGCGTTCATGTATAAAGGTTGGTGTCGGCCAGCACTGCACAGCCCACTGAAATGCAGGGCTGGCTGATGCCTGTGTGACACTCTTCTGCAGAGGGTACTAGATAACTACTACATGCTACTGTTGTACCCAGGTCAATTTGTTATCATGGTTATAAAACTAAAAAATAAAAATATTTTTGATGTGACAGTAATTAGGACAAAAGAATACATTTACATCAAGTGATATTTACACAAAGCGTGAACTTCAGAATCTGTTATTATTACATCATATCGTCACAGGAAAGAGACGACGAAGTTACACCAGGAGCTGAGTCAGCAGAAAGAAGATGAGATGAGAGCGGCTCTCCAACAACTGACCAAGATGAAAGACGACGAAATGGCGGCGGCACGACTCTCATGGGAGGCCAGGGTCAACGACCTACTTAACCAGGTATTGGTAGTCAGAGTTTTCTATTGGTGACCACAATTATTTCCTGCAGGGCAGCCATGAATATATTGGGCATGGGTAGTTCTTCCCAATAGATTATAGTCGATAATTCTGCCTGATCACCTCTGAAGAAATTGCTTAACATATACGTGTGAAACTGCTTGTGACACATGTCAGACATTTTCCTCTTCATGAGTTGTCTCAGTAATATCTTATACGAGTTTTTAGACTCAATGTGTGATACACCAGAGTTGCGGTCATCGGTTGTCCAGAAATTAAACTTTTCTTAGCATTCGGTCGGGATTAATATGTATTGAAATGATCCGGCTATTTTGTCCTCTTGTCATGCTTGTACATTGTAGTTTAATTGGATCAAGAAAAAAGGCTTGGGGTTGCTGGTTTCCTATTATAGTAGTTGAAAAATTTGGAAATATAATTTTTGCCCAGTCTAGCATAGGAAAGCCGTAACTGGAATAATAAGTCATGCATTCCAATAACATGACCTGCATGTTGCTATGGAGTAGCATCAGAAAGTCTTTAGTGCTGTCTTACTGTAAATGGTGTAACTAACATTGAGTCAATGGAAAGGAAATTTCCCACCATGAGGGGTTGATCATGGTATTAGCCAGAAATTTGAACTAGGGTGTCTCACCCTGTACTATCATAGCACTTTAGGCCGGGTCGAAAGCTTCGGGCCCCTAGATGGCTGGAGACGCATTCTAACCCATTTCTGGCATCTAAATATCAAAATTATCCCTGTCACTTCCAGGGCTTTTTCCAAATATTTTATTTTCAAAAATAGTTCTTTTAAAGATTTTTTTTTTATATTTTGGGATACATTCAACAATCAGCTGTCATCCATTTAAGAATTTCCGCAAAGGAGGCAAGGAAATGAATTTTGCAAATTATTTCAGAGAAAAAGTGAAAATCAGAAATGTGAAAGTTGGAAATAAGTAAATTAATGCAGATTCCATCGATGGCATTTTCATATTTATATCTTTAAGAAACTTTTCTGAGAGTGACAACAACAGACTGCATTAGCGAACCTTTAGTAAAAATATGGTGACATGATGTTGTTTTTGTTGCTGTCAAAACATGTTGACGTGCCGTGGTAATAGAACTTAGAAAGAAATGAAACCTGAAATTTCTTGTCCCATCAGTCTAGATTCAAGGACGACCATTCCGGTTACACATATTGCAGGTCATGGTATTGTCGAGCTCGCTGTAATTGAGCCAGGGGAATGTTTTGGCCCAACCTGGGCAAAACTTTTAATCTGCACTCGTGGTCTCTTTGGGGTCGGCACTATCGCTGTCAGTCGTGTAGGTACCTCAGATTCAGAGCCTGGAATTTCATCGCGACTTGTCCCGAGGACCGTACCACGTTCTCTATTACGTTCATAGTCCCATTTAATGTAGCGTTAGACAGTCCGACACCATGTATAAATGCGCAGAGCATCTAGGAATCAGGTTAGCCTCGATTTGAAGTTAAGCCAGGGAATTCCCGGAGAAAACCATGCACAGAAAACCAGTAATAACACACAGTTTTGCGTGTTGAAACTGATTTTTAATGGAGTGAATATCGACCCATCCGAGCATTCGTTGTTTCTTTGCGCATTTCTTATACCTTTCAAAGTAACCCGTCTTAAGTATAATGATTTATATTGACAAAAACGTGCTACCCGTCTCATTTTGATGATGCCCGTCTCAATGTCAAATTTAGAAACTGCTCGTCTCAAAGACGGGGAGACGCACTGCTGGCTAATACTATGGGGTTGATCAAATTTATTAGAGTCGGAAGATGACAAAATGATCCAAGTATCATGCAAATAATTTACATGTATTATTTCTTTGTTACGCGGTATTTCCTTGATTTTAGGGGATGTTCACATTCAATACAGAGATCTACTGAATTTTGTGCAAGAAATCTTGGAGCCAATTCTGTTGTGGTCACTCTGTTATCATTGCATTGCAGATTTCGGCACTCTCACAAAAGATTGCCAGTGCGGAGTCGTCCGCTTCAGTCGGCATGGAAACTTTAAGAAAAGAGATGGAGGCCGAAAAGTTAAAACTGGAACAAAAGCTCCGGGCAGCTGAAGAGGAATACGCCAACAAAATAGGAAGCATGGAGAGTGATTGGCAGGAACAGTTGAGGTTATTAGGAGAGCAAAAAGACAAGGAGGCGGCAGTAAGTACTTTTAAATCCTTCTCTCAACACCAGTCCAGTGATATATGAAATGTATGAAGTATTTGATCTCGATCAGCAGGTTCCAGTTTCCGGGATGGATATGAAATTGGCCCTGTTCTCGAGGTAATTTTGAGAAGGATCAAAATGGGATACAACGGGCTTGTACTTTGAGAAAAAAACTGAATCACAAACCGATCGAGACCAACCTGAACCACTGACGATGAGGTATTTATTCAGGCCTGTGGTGTAATATGTTCTCAGGAAATCTATTGCCGGTTACCGGGATTATAAAATGGGTAACCTTTTTTTGAACTTTAATTGGTGCTTCAGGGTTAAATACATGGTAACTGTTCATGATCACCGCACAGGCCTGTTATTGGTATTATTCAGAAACTATCTGGATTGATTGGATGGACCCCAAAGTGTTTAGTTTGTAAGGCGTCGAATCCAAGGGCAGACGATCCTGTATGGCTGTATGTGCATTTATCCGATGCTGAAAGTTGCATTGATTATATAGAATCTAGTTTACACAGTTTCTTTAAAATAGATTATTGTGTTGACAGGAAATAGAGGCTTCTTTGAAGTATCGTCACCTGGAGGAGCTACAGGGGCAGATAACTGCACACAAGGCGGCTTTGGATGCTACCCAGCAGGAGTCAGAGAGGGCACGGATCACTCAGCTGGGAGATCTGAAAGCTAGGCATAAACAGGAGATTGGTGAGTTTTAGGATGAGGTTGTGGCAGTTAAAGGTGAAATGCAAAGGTTTTCATATTTCCCTTTTTATATTCTTCATGGGCCATTTAATGATTGAAATGTCAGCCTAACTACTTGTAATTTGTCTCCTGATAGCTTTTGAAAAGTGCTTCTGAGTTGGTATTTCAAGCCCGGCCGATTTCAGAAATGAAACCCGCATCGCTTATCTGCCCTTGTTTGACTCTGGTTTTTGATGTCACATCAGACCACCTGGCCGGTCGTCAATACTTGTAACGTTCAGTCTGCGGGTGATTGGTCTGACGTGACGTCACAATCAAGGAAAGATATGCGATGATGTTTTGTAAATCTGAATTCAGCTGGGCTAGTATTACCAAGCAGATAAGATAATTCAAATGAATGCAAGTGAAGTAGATATTCTGGTCTTTCTATTATTATTCAACCTATATTAAATGTAAAACAGAGAATTTCAAAACCTTTGCATTTCACCTTCAAGTCAAACAGGATTCTTACAAGTTCCAAATGTGGAAAGTCCAGGAACCTGAAAATCAGGGAATCTGAAATTTTAAAATCCAGCTCTCAAATTCTGCATATTGGGGGTTTGGAGAAAAAGTCCTGGAAAAGTCGTGGAAAATTGCCTTGATAAAACACTAGTAAACTGATATTACATGTATATAGCTCTGAAAAGTAAATGATTTCTTCTCGAGGAGTTGTTAATTTTTGCTACATGACTATGTTTCTCTGTGAAGGTGGAATACATGTCGTCTTTTTTCACAATTTGTATGGGGATGTTAAAAATACTTGACCTGATCAGAGAAATGAGTGGATAAAGGCCACTAGAAGGTGCATCCCTCACAAGAAAAAAAAAATGCCCTTTTGCCGTTTTGTTTGTGAAGCCAAGAATTGATTTCTCCAATTCAGCACAAAAAAAGCTGTGTTTCGGACAAATTAAACTCACAAGTTTTATGATGTAAAGGCTCGCAATTACAGTGTCATAAAACAAGATTGGTGGACATTTGAAATTGGGTTTTCTTCTTATATATTATGGTGGGGATTTATTAATATATTTAAAAATAGGACAACTTTAACTAAAATGATATTTCAATTGTGAATGTCTGCTGATGCGGTTTTATGTCTTCGATTGTGATACCCCAGGTCATGGTAAAAATAATCGCAGCTCCTCAGACATCTTTTCGTAAAAGGTGACTAACTGGAGCACCTGTGGGGTTCTCCAGGATGAATAGGAATAGGGTGTAAAAACGAATAGGACCCTACTCGTTGGGTTCCCTTGTGTGAAAGAGAATAGGACCCAAAAATTGTGATATGAATCGTGAAAGTGACTTTAAATCATATTCCTTTTGATTGTGAGCTTTTAAAGTATGAAACTTGGGCATTTGCTCCTCACAAAGCATGGCCTTTTAACTGAATTGAAAACATTAATTATTGGCTTCGCAAACGAAACTTGTGATCTATGTATTGATCAAAGGAGAATATATAAATTCTGCAGCAAATCAGATAAAATTTGGGTAGAACGGTAGAGAAACTGGAGATGATTTATTCATTTTTCATCTCATCCAGATACTGTGAGAGAAGATTTATCTGTCCGGCATTCTGCAGAAATGACGCAACAAGCCGAGTCCCATCAGTCACAGATTCATGCAGCACGTCTGGAACTGGAAAGATCCATTGAGATCACCAAACAAAAGGTACTGTCCTCTTGTAAATAAGTCTCGGTTAGCCTCAATCTCCACTACTGTTATCTGTAAACCATACTTTTTACTTTCCCTATTATTTCAACGGCATATCTGAGGCCACACCATTCTGGCAATCACAATCTGTTATGGATATCCCATTATTTAAGACTTCGTGAATTTAGATACAAAATAAAAAAATTAGTCTATATTTTTAAATTGTTTGTATGTTGAGTGAAGCTGCTTATATTCGCTTATCAAATTCTTATATAATGTGTTTGGGTCAAGTGCTTGTGGCCTATGTCTCTCAATTCGTAGAAATACGCCCGCCGACTTAACAGTGGTGTCATAGAATGACTACGAACATGGACATACGCTGCACGTCATAAACAGAATAAAGAGAAAGCAATGACATGCACTGCACCTCATCAACAGTGAAAAGGTTAAATGCCTTCTTTATAGAGTGATTAATTAAAATCTTCTGTACACGACAGGAAAAAGATCACCTACTACAAACGGAAGAATTGCAGAACGAAATTTCCCAGCGAGAACGACACATAAAAAATCTGGACGAGGAAATCAACAAGTTGAGGCGTCAGTTAGAATATCTGTCAAGGGAAATAGAGAACAAGGGCAGAGAAATCTCCAAGATCAAATCTGACGCTGATATTAACCTCAAGTGAGTAAACTAAGTTAATGATACATGACCAGCCTCTATCTCGACTCTCTTTACTACTAGTTATAACTTCCAAATGACTATTCCAGTCGGGGATTTCCACTATAATACAAGTTAATCCCTGGACAATGCGGTCTTGCCTCGATGACAACAGGCGGTGTACTGAGACATGGCTGACCACATGAGCTCCGGTTTGCTAATTGGAGTGCTTCGCTATCTCTTAAACCCACAAAATATTTTTAATCGATGATAACTGGACTATTTTCGACCTGATGTTGCCAAAATTATCATAACTGTAACCTTATTGGTCCTTGGAATTGTAAGAGTATTTGATCCATATTATCATATTTACACCAGTTAGCAATAGTTAAAAAACCCGCCCTGTGTTAAAGAGATAGGGAAAGATCTTTGGAACGAACCAGAGCACCTGTCCCCGCCATCAGGGCAAGATAGCATTGTCCAAGGATTAATGTGGAATGGGCAGATCATCTTAACATTGATTTGTCTTTTTAGAGAATAAATCAATATGCTTTGCTCAAAAAGTTGCAATAATGCATGGAAAGTTCAGAAAATTGATCATTGGATGAACCATATTTGTTATGAATGTATTTGTATAGCTTTTTGTACAGGAATGTCGAATTGCCCATCATATGTTATCTTTGACGGAGGACATTTTGCTGAGCTAAGCTGGAAGTTACATGTGTAAACTTCAAGAAGGGCTTACGCAAAATATTATAGTTTAATTCAAAATAAACGTTGTTCCAGATGTTATCATTTGCACCTATTTCCCAGAAGGTGCCAATCTGTATATTTCTCCAGTGCTACTTTCTCCACAAACTTGTTTACATGTTCTGCGTATGTTAAATTATGTGAACTAATTTGTGGATGCATGTATTGTACTTGATAGGAAACTACAGGAAGCCCTGAGAGAGCAGCACAGTTCCATCTTAAACAATCTGGCAGCTGATCACCTGAGGGAAACACAGGATATGCTCATGGAGTTCAACAACGCACAGGAATTACTCAAGGACAAGATCTCCGAATTAAATATCATGTAAGTGGTGGACAACTGTGTGAACGTTTTTGAGACCTTCATTGATATCTGTCCATCAGAGATCTGTCAGCATCATCAAACCGAGGCCAGCGATATTGAATCTTTATGTAGTGAAATTAGTCTAAACCAATCTGATTAAAACCAGATCTTTAAAAAAAAAGAAAGAAAAAAAAAAAAATGCTCCCCTGAGGGGGTGACCGATTATGGTATATATAAATCTTCTCATATATTTGACTGGTTGAAAAATCACTTACGTTTAAGTGTGTTGAGGGGCTGAAAAACAAAGATCCAAACAGACACAAAGCGCGATGCAAAGTGTGTGGAAGGCGCGGCAGACTGGGAAAGTCGCATGGTGGGGAAAAAACAGGAGGTTATGATTAGGAGGGACAAGCCTTGAGAACCCCACCAATCAGTGAATGTGCTCGCATAATAAGTCTTTAAATTTTGTAAAAAGTGGCTTTAAAAGTCCTTAAAATGTCAAATTTTAAGCCAACATAATTGCGAGAACCCTGCTTTAGTATCGGCTCTATTTGGACCCTTTAAGCTTCGTATTTGTTTGTAGGCTTGACGAGGCAGAGGAGCGGTACAGGAGCCGTGATTCACGACCAGAGGACCTGGAGCTGATACAGCAGCTAAGAGAGGCCGTGTCCGAGAGGGAGGGACGGATGAAACAGCTTCTGGTATGTTCAATGAATTCAATCGTGATTTAGCAATTAACCCAGGGTTCACACGCACTCCGGCTTGATAATGGACAATACAACATTCAAGGCATTGAGAAGATCACTCAGCTTTTCTCTGAACCATAGAAGAGACGAATAGATGGATGGGTTTACTGTGCACTGCTCCCTGAATGCATCTTGGACATGTCTACTTTTCCGTTCACACTTGGAAGTAGCCTTGACATATCAGCCCACCAGCTATGTTCAAAACCATTTATAAATAGACACGAAACGTCCTTGATCTCAAATCCATTCGAATTTCGAAACGTGGCTTATTCATTGGCTGTCCTACGTATCTGGCCACACCTACTGCTATATTTCGAGGAATGATGTTATACACTGAGAGAATATGTCACGCTACACACATTTGTTGGTTATGTTCTGTTTGGCTCATAGAGATAGTTTGTTGGTGAAATTTACATCTCGGATTTGAATGCTTTCAGTGGTCCGATCTATCAAGGTTAATTCAGAGTATGAACAGAGAGGTCATCTTGTGTATGAAGATTCAGTAAATTTGGCTTTATTATCCACAGGATGAGAAAAGATATTATCAGATGGAGCTGGTTAACAGAGAGACGAACTTCAACAAAGTCTTCAATTCTACTCCCAATGTTGGAGTCATGAACCCATTGGCCAAGGTAAGTCATACACATTCTCTCCCCTCTGTAAAGCTTGGTGCTCAGCATTAAGATGATAGATCAAGGATGCGTTGGCTTAGTGTCAGGAAAATGTGACTGGCTGGAGTATCAGGTCTACCTAATGCATGGTGCTTCAGTGATGCAGCAATATAATAAAGGTGGCATTGGGACAGCCCTGTCACATGCAGGCACGCCGTCATGATAGGACTTAAATTTTTTTGAAAGCAACTTTAAATCTTTATCAGTCCGCCCAGTCTGATTGCCCGGATTATCTCCAACACAAATCCTATTCACTCATCATTTCACTCTCATTTGCAGCCTGAGTAAAGTTTGGTCTGTTTGAAAATATATGTATTATCTGATACTGGCACAATGGACTAGTGTATCTCACCGAATGACGGGAGACGAATCCATCAGAATGCCTTAAACATCACTTCTTGCCCAGAGCTCTCTGCCAGACAGCTGCCCACTGAAATGTGTCCAGCCTCGGTCCATTGTTGAGGGTTTAATGTAGGAAAGGTGAATTGAGAGTCTGGTATATGAACGTAATGTACTTCTGTTCATCAGGCATTCAATGAACCTATCACAGAAACTCTTGTGATTGGCTGGATTTTCTTCCAACTTTGTCTACTAGCCAACGAAAATAACAGATTTCTTTTTGAAAATTTGAACTGACCAATCAAATGCTTTAAAACTGTAAGATGTCCCATGATGCACTGCTGTTTCTATGGAACTCCAATTATTCAATAATACCTTGTTCAATCTCATCCACAGCCCAGGAAGAAGGGAGATCGAGCTCCAGGGAAGTTTACGAGTGCACCCAGTCTGAACGCCTGGACCAGCTCTAGCAGATTAGACCCCTTACCCAACTCCCCGTTACACGACGAGAAATTAAATCCTGCCAAACCTCTCCCGCAACCACATTTTGCCAAGAAGTTTGTCAAGTGATCAGTGATAATACGGTTGTGCTGGCGTAACTGGATTTGTTCTTGTATTATTTTTATATCACGGTGAGAAGTGCATTTCAGGAGAGAGACTTCGTACAGAATCTTTTATTGTGTATCAGCAAGGTTGGTGTTGAAGCAGCATAAATAGAGCCGATTCGACATGTCTGACAGCGTCTCTAAATCTTAAAGTGAAAGCATGGACTTTGAGTGTTAATTTAGAAAACTCGCTGATTCGGGTATCACTCATGGCCATCCTGGGTTAATGCTTTCGATAAGTGACCGATTCAGTATTGAAGTAATGTAAAAGCGTTCTGAAAGTAGCGTATGCCACTCCTCATGTTGACTGAAGATTGTCACATGCATAGAACACTGTCGGCCTTGTGTTTGACGAGTGACGTGAGCAGGGTTTCCCAGCCTACTACATGTACAAATAATCCTCAGCAAGTTAATTTATTTCCACAGACTGAATATATAAGATGATGATGAATCTGCTGCTTGTGTGGTCCCGGCTGAAATTAAATTATGGTGCCTTGGTAATGTTAAAGTCAGTTGTTTAATTTACCACAAATATATGGTATATAATCTTTACAAGTATAAGATATTTTATACTTTTTTATGCACAAAAGTATAAGATATTTTATGCACCAGAGTATTAAATTGAATGTTTATTGAGATTTTTTTAATTGAATGATTTTCTTTATTATACCAGAATTATGAGCTTTTACAAAAAGTTAAATTATTTTTTTTTCAAAACAATGACATTCACCCCTACCATTAATCTTCTAACATAAGAAACATTTGGAATGATTGTTGATTTCATCACATTTCAAATGTTTGGTTGATCTTTCATGTTAGGCCTTTATATGATTGCAAAGCCTCAGTCTAGATTAATCGTTGTATTTAGACAGATTGTTGTTCTCTTGTGTCTCGTAAGCTTACACGAAAGATGGACTAGACATTACAACACCTCTACGATGTGCATGTTATTGACCAACTATTTTTGTATAATCACGTGTATAACTGGCATTTAAACAATAGTAATTTAGAGAGAAGATTCTAAAATGTAATCTCGCGGTCAGGCATTTGCTCCGTCCACATGTTAAACCATTTCAATTTTAGTGCATGTATTTGATAGTTATTTAACCCTCAGGCATCTTCGGTTATATCTGCTGGAGATATTTTTATTTCATTAGTTTCACAGTGTTATTTATTTGTTTTTAGTTTGTTACCTAATGTATTTAGATTGTTGAGTACTGCTGAAATAATTTCTTATCAGTGGGTTGACAATAATTTCTGACAGTGTTTTTAATACAATTATAGGCCAACTATATCAATATATATGTAATGTTTACTTCATATCTGTGATACTTCAGTTTTACTGCTGAATCAGCATATTGCCAGTGCTTTAGAACCTACCATCCTATATCCATCCGAATAGTTTACGATGGGTTATCCTGTTCTGCCGCGTCTCCGTCCATAATAGGAATATGGGAATGGATTTATCTGTGTACAATATACAAGTAATCTCTCCAATGAATAGTTCGTTTCCTGGGCAGAAATCCCACTTTATGATATTTTAATCATATTTCTCTTTATGAGTCCAAGCTCATTAAGGGAGCTTCTTCAAATAGGGGCATGCTAGGAACTGGCTTATAAGGCATTCCACACAGAGAGGCATGGTAGGCCGAGTTGGATCTCCCAGGAACTCAATGGCACACATAGGGTGGCTTATGCCATAACATGCAATGGCACGAGAGGAATGGCATATACCATTCCAATTGGAACTCCTTCACATCCAGATCAGAACTTCCCACTGGGCATGGTGTATCCCATTTGCATAACCAGCGTATGCCATTCCTATTAGGGAACTCCTGCCCTAATTTCAAGAAGCTACCTAATATCATATGACGCAGCCAATCTAGGTAAACCAAGATGGTAAATCAGGGAAATACCATCTATACGTAACGCTATGAAAACTTTGTGCGAAATGTTCGCCGATATTCTACGAGATCCCATAATAAGCCAATCACGACCATTTCAACCTTTTCGCTCATGACAATGATTGATGTTTACTTCAAGGAGATTAACATCTTCGCACGGCACAATCTTTTGATATTTTCTACCCCTAACAAAGCCAGACTTTTCGGCGGGTGTAAACTCTTTGATGTTTACGGACCGGTCTGGAAATGACGCCATATTTGGAAACTGTTTCAGAATAATGTTTATATATTAGACCATGAGCTACCGTGTGTAATTACTGTGGGCGTGATTTTGAAATAGTTACAACCAGTTATCCATCCGATTGGCTAACAATAGTAGTTTCATCTCGCACGTGATTTATATAGGGCTGAATTCAGATATAATATTCTGTGATATTATATCTGAGTTTACTGAGATTGATGACGCAGCCTTCAAAATTTCCCTCTAGTCAACCAAACTTCAAATAGGAGATTCTTTCGGACTACATACATGTACATGGGGAAAAATTACACACTGCTTCTGTGAGTGCAGAGTAATATTTTTGTGTAAATGTATGGATTGTTATGTGTGGATCACCATTTGCATTGTCCGGATGATCGATGTTGGTACATTAGCCCCTCTAATAACTCAATCCCCCTATCAAAATTCAATGACCAATTTTGGGGACAGACTTCAATCTGCTGTTCTAATAAATTTGATCACTTTCGTTGAAATATCAAAGAAATAATGGATTTATCTGCATGATTTTGGACCATTTCATCAACTTGATTTTATGATGAGAAATTTACTTTGTGTGATTTTATTATTAGAGGGATTACCATCATGCAATTCTTAAAGAAATCAATTCATCTTGAACATTATGAATATGTAGAAAATCCACCAATAATGCGATACATTGGATATCTGTCACAGTGGTTCAAACTCACTACAAACCTATTATATTATATTTTAGAATGGTGGATTATGCAAATAAGTAATTTTGTATATTTGTAAATTGTATATAAAGTGTTAACGAGTGTATGTGAAAGCTGTGATACAACATGTACAATAGAAACTGTAAATAAAATATAAATTATGCCATTTATTTAAATCAATATTGTATTTGTTTTGTGCCTTGGTACACAGATGGACAAGTTTGTAAAATGATGTGACATTCTCGATGCACGCAACTGCAATTTCAGCAAAGTACTCATCTTTTATTTTTACCCCTCAGCCAAAAAATTAGCTTTGGGACATCAGGTACCGTACGTGAATATCTATTTGGTGTGTCTGTCCGTCACCATTGAGAACTCCTTGCCTCCATGTTTCAAGAGTGATTAGGTTCAGAAGCCAGTGGATTATGACGAAGTGATTTTTCCTGGTTACTGTGTCAAACAACTAACCTTATTGTCATCAAATTCATACCACACATGATCACGATCGATCCAGTAGCCTACACAGGCAAACTTTCACTGTTCAGTTCTATACCACTCCGGTACCGTTCAGTTTGATGTTGGTAACCTACTGGTACTGCACGGAAATTTTAAGCTTGGAACCGTGAAGTTATGACTGAACAGTACCGTGCAGTTACAGTTACCTAAATGGTAACCGATTGGTAGCCACCACAATCCCAACTTTGCAGTTCTGACTTGAAGTTCTACTGGTCAGTTACTGATTGGTAACCAATAGGTTATACCATAAATGAAATGTGTGGTAACTGACTGTTGACCGGTTGGTACTGTTCAGTTACTGATTAGTGAACTTGACAACTGAACTTGACCAGTTGTCAAGTACCACAAGATAAGCAGAAATTTGTTGGTACGTAGCTGTTCAGTAACTGAGCCATAACCAATCAAGGTACTGCATTGTTACCAATCACCTGCCAATAGGTACGCTCATACTATTCAGCTTGTATCACTTGACGTCCTACTCCCCCAGCTGATTCACATCGCATATTTCGCGCTCTGCACAGGCCAACCACCAATGAATATCACTCTTACGGAAGAGTCTTGGCAATAGGAGTTCTCCCTTTTCAAACGTTCGTATGTCGTTAACGGCAAAACTAACAATAAACGGACGGCAAAACAGCTCTAATTACGTTAATTTCTGAGTTAACCCTTTCAATGTTGATGACGTGCAGTGCACGTCACTGCTTTATCTCCTCATTGTGTTCATGACGTGCAGTGTACGTCCAAGTTCGCAGTCGTTCGGTGACAGTGACGTTACGTCGGCGGGCGTAATTCCCTGCATTGACAGACACGCTGATCAAACAGAAGGTAATTCCGTCGTTACTGGCGCATCCGCAAATGGCATTTCCTATTATTTTGACATCAAAGCATGGACGACACGTCTAAGTGTACAGTATTCTTGTAAAGGCCGCGACATGGCAGGAGAACCCAGGTTAAACAGTGAAAGGATTAAGAAAACTTCCTCCATTGTTTAGCAAGGTTCGTCAACTGATTGCAATCATTTGTTCACTGATACCTTCAAATAATTAACAAATAAATCCCTGTGAATGTTGTTAATATCCCATGCTTTATCGGCATGAGTATATAAGGAAATCAAGCTGCCTAGAATGGTAACGTAAAAACACCGTTCAATTGTTTCAGATTTTGAATTGAATGTTGACTGTAATAAAGACGGGGAAAAGTTCCTTTGAGAGATACTGTAAGAGGGCGTGTCGCTGTCAAAATATTGGCATGGCTTCCACATTACGTGAGTCGTGATCTCACTATCATGAAGGCATGACGTAATTTCGATCACGTGAGGTAGTTAGCCAATCATGGTTAGTATGAGGAATCTGGTTATCTCCGAGCTATTACGGCACGGTGATTGGGTAACCAGATAAAGCGCCCCCTTACGGCCAAGAGGCGCGAACTTGGCGATGTGAATCAGCGGGGGGAACAAGGAGAGTAGGTCATACAAGCTGTTTATCAGCGTAGCCAATAGGTACCAAGTGTGGAAAATTGGGTTGGTAACATAGCTATAACTTATTGGTAACTGCTTGGTAGCCAATCAGTAGAAAATTCATAGGATCCAATGAGAGACCAATCAGTACCCAGTTGCTTACCGGTTGAGAACTGAACAGTACCGCAAGGGGACCTTTCCTACCAGTATCAATCAGTTCTCCACCAACCAGTTAGTGGTAATGGCTGGTAGCGAATTGCCTGTGATGAACTACATACTCTATATTCATCAGGTCCCCATTGAAGAGGAGTGACCATGTAACATGATTGATCAAATGGTGTGAACTGCATCTCTTGACTGACCAAGCTGGATACTAAAGGACCCCTTGCATGATTATACAAATCCGTCCCTCTGCAGATGTATATAAGAAGGGCCATCTCTGTGAAAAATCATCGAAACGGGGGAAAAAACATGACAGTGCATCTTTCATATAAGTTTCAAACTTGTTTACCAATCAAGAAGAGAGCTACAGGTGGGACACCACCATACTATACATTGATGTTGTTGATAGAGAGAAATAACTTGTCGAATCACCAAAACGGGGAAAAATACCGGACTGTGCAGTTTATCTACAAGGTACTAAGAATCTTCCATGCATATTTCGAAGTGGATGACCGAATAGTTGTCGACAAAATGCACACCCCCCCCCCTCTAGTTAGAGGGAGGGGCATAATGATATCTGATGGAAGACAAATGTTATATTTGGGGTGGTTTGTAAAGCATTTCCCTGGACCAACCATGCTGCATCAGTCATAAATCGCGTTCAGTCCGGAGGTCCACCCTTCTTAATTTCATGCCAATCCCCAAAAGTCTCATTTGTGGGAAACTGATTTACTTTCCCAGCAAGGAGTCACAACAGGAGACTTCTTGGATATAGAACTTTTGAAATCAATTTTCACATCGTCCAACTCCCTCATTTTATCTCACCGTCTCCGTAATATGTGTTTTCATTTCAGTCGCCAACCTGCATGGGGGCAGGTTTACTGCTGGAGGATATTTTAGGGGCATTTGCTCCAGGCGCAACCGGACATTTTTGCCCCAAATCAAACAAATCGCACATCAAGCCGGCTGATATTTCTCTTAGCAAATAGTCCAGACCACACCCAGATGGCCATTACAACAATAGTGCGAAGATGGTGTTAATGGCCTTGAACAATCTTGTCACTTCTCTGAGACTCAACACTAACATACATCAGAGTCATTATCGGCCGTCATGACAAGTGTTCTCAAATGGTGACAACAACAAATTCTGACCTCCCCGTAAACATTCATTTCCAGCCAGCGAATTGCCTGTGATGAACTACATACTCTCTATATTCATCAGGTCCCCATCGACATGATCGAAGAGGAGTGACCATGTAACATGATTGATCAAATGGTGTGAACTGCATCTCTTGACTGACCAAGCTGGATGCTAAAGGACCCCTTGCATGATTATACAAATCCGTCCCTCTGCAGATGCATATAAGAAGGGCCAACTCTGTGAAAAATCATCGAAACGGGGGAAAAAACATGACACTGCATCTTTCATATAAGTTTCAAACTTGTTTGCCAATCAAGAAGAGAAGCTACAGGTGGGACACCACCATACTATACATTGATGTTGTTGATAGAGAGAAATAACTCGTCGAATCACCAAAACGGGGAAAAATACCTGACCGTGCAGTTTATCTACAAGGTACTAAGAATCTTCCATGCATATTTCGAAGAGTCGTTATCGGCCGTCATGACAAGTGTTCTCAAATGGTGACAACAAAAAATTCTGACCTCCCCGTAAACATTCATTTCCAGCCAGCTATCATATAATAAATGTACATAGTACATCTAAATTGTCTTCTGGAGTTTTGCTTTATAAAATCCAAGGTGAGTTCCCAAGCCAATTAATCTCCCACATATACTTTCTGTAGTGCACATGTTCACAACTGCTCTTATCAATTCAAGTCTTTGAAATTTAACAGGATATATATTGATTTACAAGGATTGACTTCACCTGAATTTATCAACAGATTACACAAAAACAATGCCATATAGTTTGGTGTATGTTTTATTGTTTGGTGTAAGTGGCATAAATGGCGACTTCCCCATATGGAGTGAGGCATGACCCGGACAGAGTCTCGACTTCAAATTTATGTGTAGTCCTAATTTTGTTTCTCTCTATGCTCCATGGAGCAACAAGCGATATTCCAACATTAAAGTTGCTAATAAAAGTATTCATTTAGGGTAAACATAATGTTCCTCTCTCTTCATATTGCTGAACCCCATAAAAAACCGTAACCTTTTCACTGTGCACTGTCCCGCTTTCTCTCCTCATTCTGTTCATGACGTGAAGCATACGTCCATGTTTGTGGTCGTTTTATCATGGCACCATTAAGTCAGCGGATGTATTTCTATGCACTGAGAGACACACTGATCAAACGAGAAGGGAAATTCGTCATTACTGGGGGATCTCTCAATGTCACTTCCTCCTAGTTCAACATCAAAGCACGCATGCACCCCGGAAATGTACAGTATTCTTGTAAAGGCTGCGACATGGCAAGTGAACCCAATAAACAGTGAAAGGGTTAATTCTCTCTCTCTCCTCTCTTCTTCAAATAGTAGGTTAATTTGATGTGTTTTTACCAAGTTTAATTACCGGATATCACTGATTAAAAACATGCCTTCATGTTGTAGCATAAGAATAAACAAACTTAAAGGTGAAATGCAAAGGTTTTTAGATTCCCCTTTTCACATTTTATATAGGTTGAATAATGATAGAAATACCGGTCTATCTACTTCACTTGGTTTAATTTGAATTATCTTGTCTGCTAGAATCTTTTTAAAAGTCGGTACCCCTAGCACAGCTGAATTCAGATTTGCAAAACGTCATCGCTTATCTTTCCTTGCTTGTGACGTCACGTCAGACCAGCCGCCCGGAGACTGAACGGTACAAGTATTGACGCCTGGCAAGATGGTCTGATGTGACGTCACAATCGAACGTCAAACAAGGGCAGATAAACGATGCGGATTTCATTTCTGAAATCGGCCGGGCTTGAGATGCCAACTTTAAATCACTTTTCCAAAGCTACCAGGAGACAAAATACTTCAAATAAAACCAAACAGAGTATTTGGGCTGATATTTCCATCATTAACTAGCCAGCGAAGAATATAAATAGGAAAATATGAAAACCTTTGCAGTTCACCTTTAAACTACGGAGATTCCCCTAATAATTCAATCACCCTATCAAAATCCAATCCCTCCCAATTTTGTGAACAAAATTAGTCATTCTAATAATTTTTCATATCACCCTCTGAAATCATTAAAATAATGAAGAACTACTTGATAATCTGCCTGATTTTAGACCATTTTGTCAAACTTCCATATCTTAATAAATTTGATCAACCATAATCTTTTGGTGTAAATTTCAATTCCTGTAATTGAATTAATAGACGATTTACCATACCGAGCAAACTTCAAGGCGATTCTCCGAGTGGTTCACGACTCACTGCACACACTGGCAGAGGCCGATATCAGGATGGCCAATTACCATGTAGAACAGATCACTTGAGATGGTCATCCCCCCCCGTCTCCTTCACCGCCATTAGCTGCCTCTGGAATCACCATGTGAATTTGCTCCGTACAAATTCATTTGGAGACCACAACATGTATATGCATACATCATGACAGTCAATACTTGGTGTGAGAATGCAGTATCCAATCCTGTGTGTAAAAGTAAAGCCCTGGGTCCAGACCCAGGCCCGTAGCCAAGGGGGAGTTTTCTGGGTTCGGGCGAACCTCCCTTTCGGAAATATTATATATTTTTCTCATATAAATGCCCTTTTTGCCCCTTTTCCATACAGCGAACCCCATGATGTGCCCTTTTGGAGTGAAGGCGAACCACCCATCAGTAAATCCTGGCTACGGCTCTGAGACCCATTGTTGTCTTCAGATTTGGCTACTGTATGTCTGGAGTAATGATCCTTAAGTATGGACTGAAATCTCTTTGAATGAAGAATGAATGTGAATCTTCTCAGAACAGAATCAGAGGGTACCATCCGTCTCATTTAATTGATTGGTGGTTGTCAGCGTTTTGCTGCACCTCCGGTCTGAACCAAGTCTCCGTAAGAACGAGAATCGTGTTGCAAATATTCTGGATGTCTGATCATTTTCTCGAACCATTCATTCAATTTTACCATCAATGACCTATGCGCCTGCATTTGTCATTATATCAACAACAGTCTCTGCATATTTTATATGCATCGATTGGCATAAAAGCTGCATGTCGACTTCCTGTTCTAATAGTCAAAGATAGTCAAAACCACATATATGTCCATACGAGTGGCATAAATAACATTAGGGCTCAGCTCCAACATAACAGCACAGGTCAGGGTGTAAACCGGAGATTCATGGGTGAGAGTCTACTGAAGGGGGTATGTTCCCCTGTCATGCCTGCGGGTATCTGGTCCCCTGTGATGGACACGTTGCCTTCCTGTAACTGTGGACCTCCCTCCCTCAACATTCTCAGTGTGGCTATCTCTTTCAGAACATCTTTGGCCTCTTCCCTCGTCTGTAATAATATCAAATATGACAATCACGTCGGATCAAGTTTAATGCTTAGAAATCGGAAAACCTGTAACCAGGAAAAATAATACCTGCTACGCTTCAATAGTTCAAGACAAAATGCATTTTTTCGCACGAAGATATCAGAGGCGATCAAATTTATTGGAAGCCGACATAATGATAAAAAAACATGACCATGCCTGAAGTCTCCAGTGAATAAACGACGATTTATCTTTACAACCGGTCTTGTGGAAAAACTTAGAGGCAACTTTAAGGTACAAATTTGGAAGCATTTCCTTTAGGCGTTTATATGAAAAACGTAGCTACAGCTTTATACAATACTGTATCTTCAGTGCTGTCCTCCATACATAATGATATACCTCAATATTATTAAAATCAGATCTGAAAAAAAATGCTCTCCACGTTGCATTTCACTCATTTAAGATCAAGACCCATTTTCTGGGTTCAAAATACTTAGGTCTCAGCAGATCAAGGTTGTGCGTCTGGACTGTCTAACTTTGCAGCCAGGAGGGGGACGGGTGTACGGTATATGTAATATATGTTTTCACTTGTTTCATCAGAGTAATATTTTATTCTATACAAACCACAATGATACTTGATTAACATTAGTAGAATTCAGATATATCGATTTCCAGGAGACATTTTTCTGTTCATAATGTCCCGAGGTAAACTCTTCCCTATACTCAGAACACAGAAACGAGGGCGTTGATCCCAGATCTACATGAACGACAAATAAAGATGGGGAGCACTTTTTGTAGGTTTGGTTTTTATCAGATTGAGACATTCCACATCTTATTGACATGAGGCTGGGCTCACTCACTGTACTATATGTGGCTAATACACATAGCTACCACAGTTAGCTCGATCTGAGTAGCTATTGTGAAGGAAACGTGTGTTGGGGCGATAACTCTCACCTCGCAAAACTCTGTACACTTCTGAGCTGCTGTGTATGCCTCGTCAAGCTGTCCTCGCCGTAAATGGTAATTGGCCAAAAACTTGTACGCTTGACTCTGATCTTCATAACTGTAATTCTGCAATTAGTAGTCCAGTAACAGCTTGTAAAAAGCTTCCAAATCAGCCCATATACGGTTTACATTGTAAGGAAAACAAAAATAAATTGCTAGCTTCACAGGCACGGCTGCATCTTATTTTTTTTAGCACCACATAAACACTTTTTATCACCCACAGCAAAAATGCTTTTGTTTTTACACAGTTCTGTCTCAAAGTTTTGCCAGAATAATGTTCTTAAACATGGAGCCAAAGTTTTTCGATGTCTTGTTTTATTTGCAGGAAATAGACAAAGTATTACTGAAAACTGACTCTTCGAGTAACTAGTGGGGACTGTAGCTACATTTCCTCACTGGTGTTATGCATTGTCAGTGGTTGCTAAAGCTTGTTAATGTAAGGCGGTCATACTGAACAGTATTGCGAGGTTATAACTGGTTATGTACTTCAATCTTTTCGATGAGCAAATTAAGGGCGAGTTGTAAATCACTCTCCTGAAATGCTTTGGGGGAGCTATCGCACTGCTGAGACGAGTGATAAATATTGTAAAATAAACTGCTATTAAAAAACTTTTTATAAAGCTATTTTAATTATTTTAATATCATTAATTAGTATCTTTTTATAAAATAATGAACCAAAAAAATTGTAGATATCTTCCACAAATCTATGATTATTTCAAAGATGAATTAAAAGAAGTTCTTACAGATCTTACTTTATTTGCAGGAAATAGACTAAAGTATTATCGAAAACTGACTCTTCGAGTAACTGTGCGAACTGTAGCTACATGTCATCACTGGTAGAACATTACAAGCTTAATAATAAGCTTCCAATCTTTCGTGTTATCCATTGTCCATGGTTGCTCGTTACTGTAAGGTGGTCATACTGAACAGTATTGCGAGGTTATATCTGGTTATGTACATGTACTTGAAAAAATGGTCTGAAACACTGACTATCCCTGGTATCCAAGTGGACAGACAGAATGTGTTGCTATGCCCAAGTGCAAGTTTTGCCACGCACGGGTCTAGACAGTTCTTGCAGCTCACCAGTAAAATATTTGCTGCTAATTACCACCACATATTTCGCTCTGATTGTGGAATGAACTGCATCATTTAGACTGTTATTATTTTTGGGGTATGGCAGGAAAATTTTCATTCGCCTCCACGCGCTCTTGGCTTCCGTTCTTTAGTTCCTTTGAGTTTAACTGGGGTACACTGTGTAAGTGTATGTCATATTCAAGATAATGATGTGAGTAACCAAACGTAATTAAGTTTTTCTCAACATTTCACTCGTAGTCTGTCTCAGAGTATTCAAAGGCAGCTTTCTCTTTTGACGTCAGAGATGACGTTGACGTCATAGTTCTAGCATCCTGCAAAGTCTGCGGGACGTCGCGGCAATGTAGAGAACAAATTTGCAACATGCTTGTGGAGATGTGCCCTAAATTAACATTAATAACATTGAAATTGTAACTTAAAATTAAAGTTGTAAAACAAGAAAAAGGTTATGAATCCTATAATTTGGAATATTATCTTTAATATGACGTAAAGTTGCAAAAGTACCACATTTACACTTTAACTTTTACAAAAAAATTGACTGATTTCTCTAAATTTTCACCAGTATGGGATCAGGCAAATGTCACAAACCAAAAGTTAGGTCAGTAGGTCTGTGTGACCAGAAATCAGTGAAAATCTGATTATTTGCAAGTGGATACATCAGGGGAAGACTATGTGTTGCAAAACCTGTCTGAAAAGTGAAAAGCATGCAGATTTTATTTAATGATGTAGGTCATAATGTCAATAGGCCCATGCTTTCTTTTGCTTTGGACTATTTTGTTACGACTGCTCCAGCCAGCCTTGTGACTTTGAAATCTGTCTAGATGAGCAGTGGATCAAGAAAAACGGAGGTTTATCAACAGAAGGAATTGTAATGATAAAACATACAAGTATTTCACAAATGAATGAGCTATAGATTTTAATGAAGTAGGTGGTGTTAATTAGCAAAAAAAATCCTGTCTGGTGACCTTCACACTTGGCGTTATGACATAGCAACAGGTTTTGACTGTCCTGGGATATTCTAGAACAGTCAGGGTTTTGAATGTGCTCACCCCTTGTTGTATGGCCTCATTAATAAACTCTGTGTATGCCGCAGCAGCCTGGTCTTCCTCTTTTAACTTCTCATACAACCTGGCAACATAAATACGAACAGTAATGCATGTAAATCAAACAAAAGAACAATGTAGATGAACATTACCAGATATGATCCAGAGAGAAAGAGCCAGGACAAATCCAGAGATTTTTGTGGGGCATAGCGAAACGTCTGGGAACGATATAATCTGCCAGAAAATAATTCGAGCATCCACTCCCAGCGTTGCAATGTTTGGAAAAGTTACACAATCCGCCGTCTTTTGCAAACTCAAGGTTGCAAAGACATAAATATGGAGCTACGTGAGGAAATACGTTAGTACAGTGATTCACGTCACTAAACTCGTTATTTCTCACCACACTGATGTTCTTCACTGAATTTGTTGCATGTTTTGTTTTGAGAAAAAATATTTTCCTTTCGCTTGGGCACGAGAATTTGGGCGCCCACAACAGTATACCAGTAGCAAAACCTTCCTGGATACGTCCTTGAAGAGTCTCACCCTCTCTTTATCATGTATTTCCTGGTGAATTCCCTCCTCTGTACAAAAAGGCACTTTTAAATATGTGAATTTAATAATTCTACCAAATGTGATAACTGCATGGACAGGGGGCATTCACTGTCATGTATTTTGACCTAAAGCACATGAAAATATTATGAGATTCTGCAAAGCTGTTTTTGCTATAAAAATGAAGAATGTTGAGGGGGATTCACATATAATAGTAATGTTGGAGAATACATTTGTTACTGTTTGTAAGACACCCTATAAAGGCCGAACAAAATTATTCTCTAGCTTCACAGCTACTCTTTAGAAAAACAAGTGATACAGATCAAATATGTTCATATTTTCTGATCAACTGATGCAGTTAATACAACTTGCATTGAATGAAACCAACACTGTTCTTGGAGTTACACGAAGAGTCAGTCCGCAGCAATACTATTCCTATAAATAAAACAAGACATCAAACACCTCTTTGACTCAATGTTAGAGAACAATAGTTGAGAAAAAGTTAGAGAGAAATTTGTAAAAAACAAAAAGAACAATTTGTAAAATAAAGAAATAATATATATATTTTTTTTTTGCATTTTTGTTTGCTGTGAGTGATAAAAGTGTCTCTAGAAATAAGAAGCTAGAAATAAATTTTATTCAATCTCAACACATCCTGTATGGGATGACCAGGCCCATAACCAGGAGGGGCTCACTTTTGAACAATAATATTGACCCTAATTACCTGGCGAGTTTAATCAGTGCCATGCCCTCTATATCCCCTATACTATGGGCCTTCCAGAAACATTTCTTCGCCTCCTGGAGTCGGTCCAACTTCTCGTAACATTCTCCCATGGCAACAACCATACGTGAGTCATTGGGCCTGCAGAAACAAGAAATGATGAAATATAAATTTTTTGTTAATGAATGATCAGGTCAGTCTTTCGTGTAAGTTTCTATTGCTTATTACTGAAAAAACACAAAAGAGAAATGAGTGAAAATAGTGCATCAACCAAATGAATCTTGGCAAGATTTGACTGGACTTCCATACACAAGCGAGTGTGTACCTGAGTTGGTGGGCTTGTCGGTAATAATATAGGCAGTAAAATGGCATCTTCATGATCTCGTATGTTTGACCCAGTCCGTACCACGCTCTGTAATCCCGTCTATTCACCTCTGAAAATACACCAAACACTTGAATAGTTGAGAGATAGACTGCAAATCAAAGCCTATGCATAGTAAGTGCCTCCTATATTTCCCTATATTTTTGAGTGATTCCTATATTTTCATTTATTTTGACTTTTTCTTAAGAAAACTTTCACCAATTTTCTGAAATAAGTCAAATTGGCATAAGGAAATACATTTCAGAAAAAAATTTGAATGGCTTCGCTCGGAAAATATGAAAACATTCAAATTTCTCTTTGTTGAACCACGCAGCAGAAGGGGTATCCTCAATCACCAAAACTATGACCGCATTCAGTGGAAATGATTGATTAATCACCGGAAAACTACCAAGTTTGGAACATACAATGTGGTAGTGACTTATACACTCTTTTATTTCCTATATTTTATTAAGAAAATTCCTATATTTCTCCTATATTTTGGCAAAGTTCTTCCTATATTTTCTCTGTGAGCCACTTGCAGGCATGCCTATAGGCTCTGGTTATTTCCAGCCTTCAAAATATATTGGAGAAATAGTTAAACCTTCCTTCCTCCCTTCTCCCCCAACAAACTTCCTACCCTATAACTGAGAGCTGACACTCTGTGACTTTCTAGCTTATCATATTGGGGTCACCAGAGCCTATTTGCATAAACTCCTGAGCAGAGCATCATGGAGTTACACGAATAGTCACTATATGGAAGTGCCAAAATAATGATGTTTCATCATATTTCTTTAAACTGTTTTCATTTCTGCAGGTAAAATTGGGCAAAAAATATTTTATTATTTTCCAATCATGCTAATTTATAACATGTGGTTTTTTCAAAGAAAATCACATTTATGAAAAATTTGAAACATCGAACAGAAAAATTCAATTTTTTTTGTATAACTTCTTATAGTTCAATCCCAATATTAATACGATAATATTAATCACATAAACCTTCATCACTCTCAGAATTTTGAAGAAAAATGGTGAGTAAAAGTATGTAATTTTAATTTTCAATTTCCCACTCACCAATAGCCTGTCTGTATGCCTGTATAGCTGCTGATGTGTTCTTCATCTCCATGAACTCATGACCAATGAGCGTCCAGGCGGACAGGTAGTGAGGATTCAACTTGAGCGCCCTCTGGAAATACAGCACCGCCTTCTCATGCTGGGACCGTAATGAGTAGTAGTTTCCTGTCAGAAGATATAAAAGATGCAGATTACTGACCGTGCATAGGTTGTACAATTATCAAGGACAGGAGTAAGGATAATTGGAAGTTACATTGAGAACCAGTCAAACTTGGGAGTACGTAAACAGGAATCTGGTCTACAAACAGTTGATATATAAACACAGATAAGGTACATGTACAGAAACTCAGACTGTCACCAAATGTATGTGTGGTATAGATTTGGTAAACAAGTCCCAATATCATATCTACATGACTTGACTGACTTTGAGGCATTCACTCAGAAAAAATGGTCACTCCTCTTCAATTGTGACAAGGGAAAAATGGGATAAATGTCAGCCATTTCAATAGGGTTCTCATTCATGACCAGAGGTTTCAGATTGTGTGGTGTAAATTATGTTATAGTTTAGGCATAGCTATTCACAAGATCCTTGGACGAACCTACTATGATACAATAACGTGGACGATTTATGATTTAGGAATCAGGTCAAGTGAATCAAACTGTGTGTGTTTCAAAGCTTCAAACAGGATAGTTGGCGAGTAGAGAAAAGAACAGAAATCTGACCTATAACACAGCAGGTCTCCACCCTGTACTTGTCTATATCACAGCATCTGTGGGCGAGGTATGCCAGCTCTGCCCTCATATCCTGTAAATGGATGCAATACAAATATCAACAACTATGTCCACCCATGCCCGCTTGCATCTTCAGAAGTTCTGGTAAATCCTAAATCTTCATAGCGGAATTATCTGGACATTTTTGATAATTCGAATCTCGGACATTTCATCCAATGCGATTATTCCGAATTATCATGTCAATATCCCAAGCTGGTGTTTTTCGCTTTGTCTCTCGATGTCGATTTTCCGCCTAACATCAAAATAGTTACACCAGCGATAAAATTCAAACCTGTCACATCTCAAACCTCCCAGCGGATTGGCGTAATGAGCTGCCTGAGCACGTTCACTGATTGGTTTAAGTTAAAGGAAACCCCTTGATCTATTCATATCCAGAAATGGTATGGGTAACTAACCAAGCCAGTGTATCAATCCTAATGGATCGATCGATATATTGGCTTGCAAGGATGGCCCAGATGTTACCCACCCAGAAAAAATCTTTACCAATAAATCATTCTCGATTCCAGTTGGGACCAGTAAAGCAAACAATGAGGTATTATACTGACTGTAGTTGTGACACTTGTGATTTCTCCCCAATCTGCTTAAAACCATATCTAAAAAAAAGTGTTCCCCATCTGACATGTCGTTGATTATACATCTTGGGCCGATGCCCGGGCTTCCATGTCGAAACACCTGGCTCTCAGCAGATCAAGGGCTTGCATCTGGCCTGTCTCATTTTGTGGAAAGGGGCGAAAGATGTACAGTACCAAATATAAGTAAAACTCATCTTCTCATATATTATAAATTGTTTCATCAGATCACTATTTTATTCTCTAGAATCTATGATGATATTCGATTGACATAATAGAATTTCGATTTATCGATCAATTACAGGAGACATTTCTCTGTTCATAATATCATGAGGTGAACCGGTCTTCCCCTGGCAGCTTGAAATTTCAAACCTACATCTCTAAATTGGGGAGAACCTCTCTGATTGGTCAGTACTCAGAACATGGAAATGGGGGTGCTGGTCTCAGATCTAAATGAGCGACCTGTCAGCTGGGGGTGAGTTTTTTTTAGATCTGATTTTAATCAGACTCGGTTTCTTCCTATGTTTATATTTCAATTCTGGGATAAATCAGGGTCATTAGCGAGCAGTGACAGAATTATACCTACTATTAGAACTGAATCTTTTTCTTTTTTCACATGGTGAAAGAGCTGATGGTGACAGAATAGACCGATAGCCTCATGAGATATCTTCCCACTTTAGAAAGCTTAAGGAGGTTCAAGACAAATTCAATTTTAAGTCTACTGGGCATGTCTTGTGCATGTACCAAAATAGTGATTTTTAAAGGAAATTTTATGGAAGAGGAAAATATAAGCTTTTTAAAGAACAGTTGTGAAAGAATTATTTAATTGCATCATGTCTTTTCAAAATTTTGAGGCAATACGTCAACGAGATAACACTGGTAAACTGACTTAGCGAAAACATGGTAAATTGGCCTCATGTTGGCATCATACTGTTTTGAAGAGAAGCCTGGTGACCCCTCATTTTTATTAGATTTTCTGATTCAGCATTGTTCCAGGAAACTATTGAGGCATTTTAGAGAAAATGACATTTTAACTTCTTAGAAAATATTAGCCATTTCTATCAAAATTGAGGCATTTTTTATAGAATTCCTATCTAATCTCATATATTAGACTAGGGTTAAACTATTATAGTACACCATATAAATTCCTAGATTATGAAAAATTAAGCCTGGTGACCCCTGAATTTAATCCTTTATTTTGAATGTTGAAGGTTGAAATATAAGAAAACCGACATTTTATTTTCAAATTGTCTGGAACCTCTTACCCTTTCACCGATTTACCCCTGGGTTTGGCTTTGTTTTGGCTAGGTGTACATTATTCAACAGGGAATGATCAATTCACAAATTTTCAAAACAACTGCATTTTCATTGGCTGACGGAAGAAATTAGAAGACATCTAGTCTTGTAATCATTTCTGAGGAAGTCCATTAAAATTAAGGTGTGGATGCCAAGATGCTGTGAATTAATGTAAACATTCTGCTGCGACTACAGTACTGGGGACCGGCCATGAAGTCAGTCTACAGAGATAGACACCAGCCTACCTTGACATAGAGTAGGTTGGAGAAAGTGTCCATGTTATCTAGTCTGTAGGGGTCAGTTTTCTGTAGGCTGTCGAATGCACTCACAGCTTGGTCCACATCTGTTAAAAAAAAAAAAAATAAATAAATAAAACAACCATGACACAGAAAATTAACTCACTGATACTAGTGTGAGTGAAAATCATTGAGCACAAATTAACATGGAACATTCTTGCAATTTTGATGGTGCATTGTGGAGATGGTGTACACACTTGTATTTCTTTCTCCTGATCTGATATTTCGATGCGAAATCAGTTTATCTACTGTTAATATTTCCAGTTCAATCATAATGGTAATTGTTGACCAACGTTCATCCCCGGATATCAGTATGCACGATACAGTATTAGATAGACTATATCCATGATAGATTTGTCAGAGATCTGATCAATTTTGCTGTCATTACTAACGTGGTCGCAATATTCTTGCAGTTTCGGCGATGTTCACCATGTTTGTGAAGGGATCGAGAATGAGGTTTCACTCTCAAACCAGTCTTTACTTAAGTTTAGAGGAACTTTTGCAGCATTTCCCCTTCGTAAATGACTGAATTAACTTGCTCCAATGAAGATTGATCTTATTCAGTGAAGCTTGTAGACAGTTAACTTTGAATTAATGGTTTAGCAGTGATAAGCTCTTATCCGGTTTCCAGACATTTGGCACTACCTATGTCACACAGAGATCATGCTGAGGTCATCGGCAATCTATAAAAGACAACAATTCTTAATTTTGCTTGAAGTGAAATAGAGTGCAATTGTCTCCTTGTCTTCAAGTCAAAGTCTCCTTGAATGCGATTAGATGCAAGGCACTGATTAGACCGGGAGTAGGTAAATAAAGCTTCCCCACGATAAAAACACACTAAAAATGTGAATCAGTGGTACTCCTCCCATGTTGAAAACACTTGGGGTACCTAAGAAAAACCTTGCAGGAATCTACGTTCATCTTGAGAAGGGACAAATGATTACATCACCAGCTTAAAACAGTCAGAAGTCTCACCCCAAACCAACAACAGTCTGGAGATTACACAGGAGTTGTCTCCCTTGATGTGAATGAGAAGGTCTTCCAGACCAGAGTTGTCGCCCTTGATGTGACCAGCTAGCCCAAGCTGCCCAAGCTAGATAGGACTACGGGGTAGATTTGAGATTTCAGTGACCCTAACACAGAAAATTGTATGAAATGACAGCTATACCGATGAGAATTATCTACCTCTGTTTATGTGGTGGAGTATATTGAATTGGTGTTGGAGTGGTCTAGAACTGGGGATAGATCTTGGTGAATTGATGTCATAAACCGGTTGTGTCAGAACTAATAAATAACAAATAAATAAATGTCTCGGGGATTAAACTACCAGATGACCATACCAATATACACAATATTTCTTTCTGAAGATGAGAAATGAGAAGTTTTAGAATTTTTTTTCAAAATATGAAGACCATGAAACTGTGTTTTACTGCAGAGTAACTTTGTTACTGCAACATGCAAATAACCTGTCTGTTTACCGACTTAAAGAGTAACTGTGGTACTTTTGCAAGTTTACGTTATATCCAAGATAATCTCCCAAACTAAAGAATTTATGTTTACCCTGTTTCTTGTTTTATGACTTTAATTTTAACAATTTTAATATGCATAGTACTACAAGCTTGTCAGTAATTGTGACGTTATTATGGAACAATAAACCATGTCACAATGTACCATTGTTGCAAAACTGTTCCACTCTGTGCTTTGCCAGAACGTCCCGCAGACGATGCAGGACGCTCGAAGTATGACATTGTTAATGTCATCTTCGACGTCAAAAGGGGCAGTGCAGATTTCTCTTCCACTTTAGAAAGCTGCCTTTGAATCCTCTGAGACAGAATACGAATGAAATGTTGGGGAAATATTTAACTATGTTTTGTAATTCCCATACACATACACAAGAGCCACAGTTCCACTCTAAATTTCATGGTGAGCCGCACATATCTGAACATGCCCAATCCTTATTTCAGTTCCTGCTTACAAGACACCTTAGTCTCCAAACACTATATCTTACCTCTAAGGTTGTGATAGGCCAAGGCTATCTGGGCCATGATGTAGGTACTTTTGGAGAAGCCGTTGTCCGCCAGGGTCTGGTAGATTTTGATGGCCTCTTCGTTCATTTGTAACTCTAGGTACAGATGTGCTAGGAATATCTGCTTCATCCAATGGTCTGGTAACACTAACGATGACAACTGTCAACCAATCAAAGACAAAGAAATATTTACTACATGCAGGGTTCTAGAAAATTCAATGCATAGGAAAAACCTCATCACTAAACTGGAGGTAAAAAAAACATCGGAAATTTTGTAAATTGACATGAGACATCATTCCATGTGAATTTCAAAATGTGTCATGAGAGTACATATAGGTTATTGATTGGATTGGATTGAAATTTACACCTCTGATTTGAAGGTTTTAGGTGGTCTAGTATACCAAGGCTACTTCGAAGTGGGAGTGTAGAAATTGACTCACTTCGTGTAATGAAGATGGAACAGAGAGGAGGAGGGGGGGGGGGCGGGGGCGGTTGCTGGATATCTCTAAAGTATATATCTTCATTATGCTTTTTTCAGCATTCCTCAAGGATTTTTCAAGGATCTTTTCTCAGAATGGCCTATTTCCAGAACTTTCCAAGCCATGAAATTAGAAAAGTAGACATTAAATTAAGTACCGACACTGTTAAGGCTATTAAGGCAGCATAGGAATACTGTAGAAAATTCCTGAGGAAGGATTGTTTTTGTGACAGAGGTTACTGTTGAAGAGCAATTTGTCATTTCTTTATCATTACATTTCAGACCATTCACATACAAGAGTCGATCAGAGATTTTAACGCCTACAGGTCGGATTCACGATACCCTTAAGCTATGTACCCCTATGTTGCACCAAACCTGTAAATAGACTTTCATCACATCAGTGGTCGCAGAATCTGATTAAAAACAGATTAAGAGACTGCTTCACTAAGCTAGATCTGAAATATTTGATATCTCAAAGTCATTCACTGACATTCTGGTACGAAAGTGCAACTGAGAATATGGCAGACACGTGTCGGCATTTGTAGGAAATAGACAGATACTTGAGGAAAACCCTTGTCCCACATATCGAGTACGGTAATTTCCCTAATAATTCACCTTCCAAATTTAATTCGAAAACGGCCGATTTTTCCACTGTCGTGATTTTCTCCATCCTAATAAAACGAAAACGGGAGCATTTTTAATATCCCCGTGAAACAATAAATTTGAACACTCCCGTTTTCGTCGCGGAGTTCGTGCCGCTGAAAGTCAAGTGAATATGTTACTAAGAATAATTTGTTACCAAGAATAATTTCTGTATACCCGTTGACACAGAAATAAAATACAAAAGTTCAGTTTTTGTTATTGCGAATTCTCCATATCATAGAACTATGATCGGAAGTCACTAACCGGGTTCTCATTAGCCGGAGGTTGGAGGCGAAAATGCCCGTCAACTGGCCATTTTGGGGCACCTACTTGATCAATAGAAAATAATTTAACGGCAATTTGAATGATATTTCCGATGTCTCATTTTCTTTAATAAACAGATGATATGGTAGGACAAAGATATAAATGTTTCCCTCTGTTTGTCCCTATCAGGGCTTCGGCGTAATAGTTAGTACACGCTTAAAACTAAAGTGTTGAAACTTACTCGTAAAGTGTTGAAATAACCCTTTAAGTGTGTCCACAGGGACAACACTTAAAGAGCAGTTCCTGTGGACACACTTAAAGGGTTATTCCAACACTTTACGACTAAGTTTCAACACTTTAGTTTTAAGCGTGCATGTGCACAACTGCTTTGTCGAGGGAGCCATTATTTCATTTCTTCAGACCTGCATAACGTGCTCCATACATTTTGACTGCAGCACGGGATCAGTCGAGTATTTCATTTGAGCTATGGGGAGATGTCAGTAGACATTGATGTTGGTGTTTTATTCACTCGCCAATCCAGAACAACGTTTCGATGTAATAAAATGACGGACTTGTTTCCAACAACATGATAATCCATTGTAAGTTTGAAAAAAGACGAGAGATCCTGAAGGATCTTGGCGCCCACAATTGTCCGATAATTGTAAGCTAATGACTAGAGGATCTTTTTGTCCATTGTTACTAAGAACAGACAATTGATTTGTAATTTTGTTTACAGAATTTCGAATCTGAGTGAAAAAGATTGAAAAAAGCCACTGAAAAACACCAAGATATGATAATAAGTTTCAGGAGTTTCAAGATTTCTAGAAACTTTACTTATGTCAGTTGTTATAATACAAGAGAAATGAGCAAAGTTAGTCTGAAAGTGAATGTACATGTACCGAGGATCCTTCGCCTTTGTTTTGTTGTTTTGTAGTATTTTTTTTATTTACTTTTTTTGCACGTGTCATCATTGGGTACTGGAAGCGAAGGCCAATGTCTTTGACACTTTGGCATGAGCTATGAAACATACTTCAGATTTTATAATTAGGAACGAATGCTAATTCTGTTCTGTTTCTTGGGCTATTTTGAGATATCTCTTTTAAGATACCATGCAGCTGCATGTTAATTATTGTGTTTGTAACTGTTTCTTATTCTTTCACTGTTGTCTGTCATCTTGTAATTGTACATGTATGTGTAATATGTCTGTTGGGAGAGGCGTTCAAATAGGCTCTGCCTGTTCGCCGATCCCTGTTTCCTGGTGAAATAAATATACTGTTTAAATCAAGATACCATGCTCGAAAATAGTAAGATGGTACAATAATGCTTAATACTGAAGGGATCCGGTCCGCGCAGTAATGTTGAAACTTCAAAAGTGCCTGGATCCTGATTATCTCCCTTGGATCGAAACATCCAGTAGTCTACAGTTGTCGAGTTGTGACATTGAGTCACAAGACTGAGGTCGGCATACGAAACGGTGGAGCAGTTCACTTGCTACTGCATGGACTAAAGAAGGCTGATTTAAAATTTGAAGAAATACATTTCAATTCAGAATTATTTGAACTCCTTGATATGAAAGGTGAAGGTACGGATATTCTCTATAGTCAATATATAGAATATGCCCCACTGTTTGATCCGCCGACTCTTGTGATGCAACGTCACTTGAGAATACCAAATTAATTTGGAGCGTAACTTGGATTTTCGAATCGGACCAAACTAGGCCCCATGTGAGACCTGTGTACCAAATTTCAGAAAAATCCATGAAATATTTCCCAAGAATTCACGGTAACAATGTTTCAAGGGGAAATTCAAGACGGCCGCCTTGTGGCCATATTGGATCTTCGATTCGGACCGAAAAAGGTACCTTGCACAACTAGACCATAAGGGGAACCTGTGTACCAAATTTGAGAAAGATCCATGCAGTACTTCCTGAAAAATCACGATAACAAATTTGCATGGAAAAATCCAAGATGGCCGCCTGTTTTGCCATATTGAATTTTCGAATCGGACCAGAAAAGGTATCTTGTACAACTAGACGACAAGGTGAACCTGTGTACCTAATTTAACAAAGATCCATGCAGTAGTTCCTGAGAAATCGCAATAATAAAGTTTCATGGGGAAATCCAAGATGGCCGCCTGATGGACATATTGGATTTTGGAATCGGACCAAAAAAGGTTTCTTGCACAACTGGACCCCAAGGGGAACATGTGTACCAAATTTGAGACAGATCCATGAAGCAGTTCCTGAGAAATCGCGATAACAAGTTTTCATATGGGAATCCAAGATGGCTGCCTAGTGGCCATATTGGATTTCGGAATCGGACCAAAAAAGGTTTCTTGCACAACTAGACCCCAAGGGGAACCTGTGTACCAAATTTGACAAAGATCCGTGCAGTAGTTCCGAGAAATCGCGATAACAAGGTTTCATGGGGAAATCCAAGATGGCTGCCTGGTGGCCATATTGGATTTTCGAATCGGACCAAAAAAGGTTTCTTACACAACTAGACCCCAAGGGGAACCTGCGTAACAAATTTGAGAAAGATCTATGCAGTTGTTCCTGAGAAATCATGATAACAAGGTTTTACGGGAAAATCCAAGATGGCTGCCTGGTGGCCATATTGAATTTTCGAATCGGTCCAGAAAAGGTATTTGCACATCTAGACCCCAAGAGGAACCTGTGTACCAAATTTCAGAAAGATCCGTGCAGTAGTTCCTGAGACATCGCGATAACAAGGTTTTACGGGAAAATCCAAGATGGCCGCCCTGTGGCCATATTGGATTTTCGAATCGGACCAGAAAAGGTATCTGCACAACTAGGCCCCAAGGAGAATCTCTGTACCAAATTTCAGAAAGATCCATGCAGTAGGTTCCTGAGAAATCGTGATAACAAGGTTTCATGGGGAAATCCAAGATGGCTGCCCTGTGGCCATATTGGATTTTCGAATCGGACCAGAAAAGGTATCTGCACAACTAGGCCCCAAGGAGAATCTCTGTACCAAATTTCAGAAAGATCCATACAGTAGTTCCTGAGAAATCGTGATAACAAGGTTTCATGGGGAAATCCAAGATGGCCGCCCTGTGGCCATATTGGATTTTCGAATCGGACCAAAAAAGGTATCTGCACATCTAGACCCCAAGAGGAACCTGTGTACAAAATTTCAGAAAGATCCGTGCAGTAGTTCCTGAGAAATCGCGATAACAAGGTTTCATGGGGAAATTCAAGATGGCCGCCCTGTGGCCATATTGGATTTTCGAATCGGGCTAGAAAAGTTATCTGCACAACTAGACCCCAAGGGGAACATGTGTGCGAAATTTCAGAAAGATCCGTGCAGTAGTTCCCGAGAAATCGCGATAACAAGAATTCGCGATAACAAGAATTGTTTACGGACGGACGACGGACGGACTGACTGCTTGACGGACGGACGACGGGCGATTTGAACAGCCCACCATCTGGTGATGGTGGGCTAAAAAGAGAGAAACAAAAAAAAACACATATGCAGAGTACCCTCATCTCGACAGTCTGCGTGAACGAAACGATCATTGGTGTGTCGATTACGCAATTCTGAAACGGCCAGAATGAAAAGTCGGTCAGATGAAACGAAAGTTCCAACCACTTCTCTGCAAACTTTTAACCAAATTACTGAGCTGGTGTAACTTGACTACAATTGTTTTAGAAGCGACACTAAAGTCAAAACGCACATGTCATGCTGTTAGGCGTATCACCTCTTTGCACTGGAATGGGACAAGCCGTTTCAACTCTTGACCTTGAACTTGCAAATTCCCGCCAAGTTTGTTTCATAAAATTTGTTTACGTTAAGTTTTACTATGATGATTTCATTGGCTGAGAACAGTCAGCGGGTCGCAAATTACCTTTTCTGGGGCGAGCACATGATCTTACTCTATTTTTAATCGACACATTGGCAAGTAACTGAACAATTCAGTTGCCAGTTGTCATTTTTTAGTCGTCTTTGGCGAGTTGTCGACTGGGTTTCATCAGCCCTGGGTCCCAGAGTCTTTTAAATGAACTATGATAGAGATATCAAACATAATACACGGTTGTCAAGACAACAACGATCCCGGTGAAGCGGTCCGCCATTTTGGATCTTCCGTGAAAATCAGCGTAACATATAATTCGAATATAAGTGTTTTTCTGGAATTAGCGTGACAAATAATTCGAAAGTAGCCAATTTTTGGAGTTGCGAGTTTCATCACTGCATCGTGAATTATTAGGGAAATTACCGTAGCCAGGAACATTCATGCAGGATGCTATTGTCTCTTTTTTTGAAAATTGAAGGATGTCATTTTTCATATTTCAAGGTAAATTTATTAAACTCTGTTTACTGAGACATGTGAGATTTCATACTCCATGTAAAAATCACATTCAGATTGCTGCCTCCATCTCACATGTCTCGGTAACAAGGCTCAGAAGGAGTTTAATAAATAACATTGAAGTATGAAAAATGTCAGATCTAGTTACAGGACATTATTGATATTAAATCCGATTGGTAGTCAAATGAACTCCCTAACCAGCCTCTCATGTTGGTTAAATCTGTACGATCTGTTTACCACTCTCCCTGATGTTGTTTTTGAGAGTGATCGTTCTCTCCAATATTTCTCTCCATTGGATCTCCAGAAGAGTGATCAATGGCTCTCCTGAAGAAGAAATTGGGAGAGTGATGGAGACTGAAAGACGACAAAAGAAATGTTATCCAATCTTCAAGGTTTTGTCCACCAAGTCTACTTGCTCATTACAGAACGATGTACCGTACCATTTCCCTGTCTGTGACTATAAACGATAGCTCCTGCCAGGCTCCCCAGTGAAGTGGTTCTTTGTTCACGGCCTCCACATACACATCCACAGCTTCCTTCATAAAGTCCAGCTTCCTCAGGATCACCCCATACCTGACAACAGAGAGATCATATATAGTGCAACGTCTCTATAACGCTGTTATTGGGGGACAAAACTTAAACCATCTTATAGATTTTCAGCCTTATAAAAGGGCTGAAATAATATGCATTTTTCAATTTTGGGGACACCATAGCCCCCACCTTATATCAGAATCAGCGCTATATTGAGGCACCTTATAGTAAGGCTAGACTGTATATCACAATTTAAACATAATTAATGATTTTAACTGCAAAAGGAATTTTCAGTTTGACGACTAAACCATACTTTGTAATGTCACAAAATTAAATGTCAGTAGGGTTTAGCTTGTTGAACTAAGGTTGTAACAGCCTTGATTTCTTGGGTGATCAAAATCGAGACTGATCGATTTCTTAATCAACTGACTGGAGAAGCTTTTATGCATTCAAAATATTTTCAACAAAGCCACTCACAAGTATAGACAAAAGCCATCTAGTTCCTTATTCTTGTGTTTCTCTTGGAGTTCTGCTCGTAACACTTTCAAGTGGTCATTTTCAACTTTCTCTGGTGGACCTGTAATGGTATGGACAATAACGCAGTCTTTAGATTTTGAAAATAGTAGGAGTGCTGTGAATCACACTGCTAAACTTCAAAACATGGTTTTAAGGAATGTGATATCCAGGTTATAACATAGGAGACTTAAATATCTGGCGAGTGCTGTTTTTCACACTCCTGAGCTAATTTTTAGGAGTGTGATGGTGTGCGAGTGTGATGATCACACCCCTCAAAAACGAATGACAGTAATGCTTTTATTTTGATATCATTTCCAACATTCTAGAGTAAAGAATATTTATGCTGATTTACAGAGATGAATTCAATTTGAATATAATTGAACCTCACAAACATCCAATGGTGGTTTAACCACACTGGTGAAAAGAGAAATTCGGTTAGATAAATTAGATTCGATTGTTCACTTCATTGTCGCAATTGCTGATGTAAATCTGGCCGAGACTGTTCCAGTTAATATCCTTTTATCTGGCCTGGGTGATTTGGGATGTACCGCAGCCCGGAGAGGGGTAGAATAATTGTTTGATATGAAATACAATACTTTTGGGTACTTCCATTGCTTGAAAAGGCAACAATTTTGATGGAAAACAATAATTTTTCAGAAAAAATGACAAAACAAAAACTTTTCAGTAACACCCTCATGGCAGCCATTTTGAATTTGCCCATACTCCTATTTTCGAAGAAAATCTTTACCCCCCCACCTCCCCACAAAGGCCAGGTAGGGTTAATACACAGCCTTCATTTACATTTACCAGACTGACCTATATACATGGTGATCAAACTATATTCAAACAAGTCTGGATCAATATTGACAGACAACAATCTAAAATTGGCAATGATGTATTTCACCCTAACAACAAGACGTTGAATTTAACTAAGATAGCTGTGGGCCATTCTTACCTCCTACTGCCAGATATACCCTCTGCAGAGATTAGGCCAAAATTAAAAAGTTGTTTGTTTGGGGTAACCCTACCAAAAACGCCCGGATCCCAAAAATTATATTGTATTATTTTTTTTCTTATTTTGTCTTTCAACTGAGAAATATAGGGTCTTTCTGGAACTGTCTTATGTTGAAATTATATTTATGATTCAGAAATCTACCTGTGTGTAAGGCAGGAATGATGATATTTTCACTGTTTGACACATCTGTCTCTATTCTCAAAAGCACTATTGTCACGAAAAAGTTTGAACGAAAAAAATAAATAATAATAATAATATTAATAAACAAGAGCCCAAGGGGCTTCAATATACGCCCGTATATCTGGAATTAGATTGGTCCAAATTTCAAGGTTGTTCAATAGCCTTGATTCCAATTGGTAGCTAGCAATCCAGAGAAAGGTCTACAATTTTGTGCTTCTGAGAATGTACATGTAACATATATCACATCTTATATTGAATGATAAACTAAAATGAGCTTAACTCTTGGTAACTAGTTGACCTTGAAGCAAGAGCTTAGAGCTCACATTATCCCACACTGAAATCGACAATAGTCAAACACAAGAAAATAGTAGTTTTCCTGCAAATGGATTCCTTTCAGACGACATAATTTTTCATGAAGAAAGAAGAAAGTGATAAAGTAAACCTTTGTTCTTGAGTTAATAAACAGGTATGAAGTTCATAAGGACCCCTCTCCCCGTTAAATTAGTAAATGTATGGTTTTTATTTCACAACAGTTTAACTAAATGAAGCTGTTTCAAACATGGAAGACAACTCCACAGGACAATACCATGTAAATGTAGGGGAGAGAACTTTGTATATTCCAACCTAACACATATAGTCAGCTAAATTTGATTCAGTTTTGGGGGGACTGTGACCTTGACCTTTGCCAAATTGATCTCAAAAGGTATGGCTCCTCTTTGCCATACGAGTAAGGTATACTTAAAGTTTGGTATCAATCCATACCTTGAAACTAGAGATATCGCATGGACAACAAATGTTAATGAATGGACAGAACGCAACATCACATTACACGACCTCGTCTTCGACAGGCATATGAAAATGTGATTTTTAATGATTTCTTGATTTTGGGGTCACAGTGACCTTGACCTTTGACCCGCATTTTGGTATGTAACACATTATGTGCCTCTAATGTATCTTCTGGCAGAAAAAAAGCTATTTTTAATGATTTCCTGATTTTGGGGTCACAGTGACCTTGACGTTCAGTCTTGACCTACATTTTGGTACGTGACACATCATGTCCCCCTAATGTATCTTCTGACACAAAAAAAGTAATTTTCAAAGATTTCTTGATTCTGGAGTCACAGTGACCTTGACCTGAATTTTGGAACATGACAAACCATCTCCCCGTAATTTCTCAATGGACACAAAAAATAACGATTTTGGGGTCACAGTGACCTTGACTTTTGACATTGACCTACATTTTAGTATGCGACACATCGTGTCCCCATAATGTATCTGCGGACACAAAAAAATGTTATTTTTAATAATTTCCTGATTTTGGGGTCACAGTGACTCTTGACCTAATTTTTGGTATGCGACACTTCATTTCAGCCTATTGAATCCACTCACAAAAATTTAGTAATTTTTAATGATTTTTAGGTCACACTGACCTTTGACCTTGATTCTGGGGTCACAGTGACCTTGACTATTGACCTGGATCTAAATGCTACATGACAAAACGGCTCCCCGTAATTTCCCAATGGACTCAAAAAATCATGATTTTTAACACTTTTACGATTTTGGGGTCACAGTGACCTTGACCTTTGACCTTGACCTACATTTTGGTAGGTGACACATCGTGTCCCCCTAATGTATTTACTGACACAAAAAAATGTTACTTTTAATAATTTCCTGATTTTGGGGTCACAGTGACCTTTGACCTTCGACCTTGACCTATTTTTTTGGTATGCGACAGTTCATTTCCCCCCTATTGAATCCACTCGCAAAAAATTAGAAATTTTTAATGATTTCCTGATTTTTTGGTCACACTGACCTTTGACCTCTGACCTCGACCTACATTTAGTATGCAACACATCGTTCCTCCCTAGGGCATCCACTCACCAAATATTAGAACTATAGATAACAAGAGCCCAAGGGGCTTCAATATACGCCCGTATATCTGGAATAACATTGGTTCAAATTTCAAGCTTGTTTAATAGCCTTGATTCCAATTGATCTAGCAATCCAGAGAAAGGTCTACAATTTTTTGCTTATAAGAATGTAACATATATCACATCTTATATTGAATGATAAACTAAAATGAGCTTAACTCTTGGTAACTAGTTGACCTTGAAGTAAGAGCTGAGAGCTCACATATCCCACACTGAAATCGACAATAGTCAAACACAAGAAAATAGTAGTTTCCCTGCAAATGGATTCCTTTCAGACGAGAGAATTTTTCATGAAGGAAGAAGAAATTGATGAAGTAAACCTTTGTTCTTGAGTTAATAAACATGTGTGAAGTTCATAAAGGACTCCTCTCCCCGTTAAATTAGTAAATGTATGGTTTTATTTCACAACAGTTTAACTAAATGAAGCGTTTCAAACATGGGAGACAACTCCACAGGACAATACCATATAAATGCAGGGGAAAGAACTTCGAATATTCCAACACATTTAGTCAGCTAAGCTTGATTCAGTTTTGGGGGACTGCGACCTAGACCTTTGACAAATTGATCTCATATGTATGGCTCCACTTTGCCATGCGAGTAAGGTATACTCAAAGTTTGGCACCAATCCATACCTTGAAACTAGAGCTATCGCATGGACAACAAATGTTAATGGATGAATGGACAGAACGCAACATCGCATTACACGACCTCGTCTTCGACAGGCATATGAAAATGTGACTTTTAATGATTTCTTGAATTTGGGGTCACAGTGACCTTGACCTTGACCTCAATTGTGGTACACAACACATCGTCTTCCCTCAATCTATCAATGCACACAAAAAATCATGATTTTTAATGATTTCCTGATTTTGGGGTCAGTGACCTTGACCTTTGACCTTGGCCTAAATTTTGGTACATGACAAACCGTCTCCCCTCAATTTCTCAATGGACACAAAAAATCATGATTTTTAACAATTTCACGATTTTGGGGTCACAGTGACCTTGACCTTTGACCTTGACCTACATTTTGGTATGTGACACATTGTGTCCCCCTAATGTATCTACTGACACAAAATATGTTATTTTTAATAATTTCCTAATTTTGGAGTCAGTGACCTTTGACCTTGACCTAATTTTGGGTATGCATCACTTCATTTCCGCCTATTGAATCCACTCACAAAAAATTAGAAATTTTTAACTATTTCCTGATTTTTCGATCACACTGACCTTTGACCTCTGACCTACATTTAATATGCAACACATCGTTCCCCCCCTAGGGCATCCACTCACCAAAAATTAGAACTGTAGATAGAAAACTGTCAACGATCAATGATTTCCTGATTTTTGGCAACAGTGACCTTTGACCTCTGACCTCGACCTCAATTTTGGTACGCGACACATCGTCTCCACCTGGCGTATCCACTTACAAAAAATTGCAACTGTGGATAGAAAACGTTCACAGATATAGACCGGACACGAACACTTCAGTGATTTCCTTTTTTTAGGCCAGTGACCTTTGACCTGTGACCTCGACCTTCATTTTGGTACGCGACACATCGTCTCCCCGTAGGGTATCCACTCACCAAAAATTGGAGCTGTGGATAGGAAACTGTCCCAGATGTAGACCGGACACGAGAACCGGACAGACGGACAGACGGACGGAAACCGCCATCCCATAATACGACCGCCTTTTGGGCGGGCGTATAAAAAGCTGTCAATGATCCATGATTTCCTGATTTTAGGCAACAGTGACCTTTGAACTTTGACCTAGACCTCAATTTTGGTACACGACACATCGTCTTCATCTAGCGTATCAACTCACAAAAAATTGCAACCGTGGATAGAAAATGTTCACAGATATAGACCGGACATGAACACTTCAGTGATTTTCTGTTTTTTAGGCCAGTGACCTTTGACCTCGACCTTCATTTTAGTACGCGACACATCGTCTCCCCGTAGGGTATCCACTCATCAAAAATTAGAACTGTAGATAGAAAACCGTCCCAGATATAGACCGGACACGAGGGACGGACAGACGTACGGACAGACAGACGGACAGACAGACAGACGGAAACCGCCATCACATAATACGTCCGCCTTTTGGCGGGCGTATAAAAAGCAATGAAAATAAAAATCTAACTACCGACCCATGGTTTATAGAAAGGTTTTAGAGGAAAATAAAAATCTAACTACCGACCCATGGTTTGTAGAAAGGTTATGTTACCCCAAAAGCTCACACAGTGAATTTTTCATTGAAGCTCGTTAAAACTTGACCAACAAAATCAGCATTGCTTCTGCTGCGGAAAGACTTACTTTCCAAGCGACATTGATCAAGCCAACACATTTTCTCATATGTCGAGGACCACTGCTAATAAAAAAGATGTATCTACAAATCCATTCCCAAGACGGTGTTTTGTCCATATGAGTGATAGTCATGTTGACAAACCTACCAATGGAATCTGGCATGTTGTCATTTTTCCTTTTCTCATCCGCCAAATACCGGGCATACATATAGAGGAAGTAGATCTTGGGTTGAGAACAGTCCTGGATGAAGAAGGCTGCCCGGTCATACTCCCTCAAGTCAAAGTAACTCTTTGCCAAGGTGTAACGTTCAAACTCCTTGTAGAAATCCTAAAAGAGGAAGAAGAATAATATATGCATGAATATAAGCTCAATTCCCACTTGCACAAATTTCAAGTTCATCCTTCCAGGGGTTCATAGAAGTCACATCTTACTACCCGTTGATAGGCTATAAAATTCACTCAAAAACTCAATAGAGAAGCCAAGAATCTTATGAAACTTATGAAAAACTCAATTCTGGCAAAAATGCTATTGCTAAAGTATTAGGATATTACACATGAAAGGGGTAAAATGCTAGAAGAACTGAATTTTGATTGGACAAAACTCAATTCAGCGAGAAAAAAAAACCTAAATATTTTGACATCTATGAACCCCTGTCCTTCATCAAAGAGCTGCGCTGATAGCATGGGCTGGTCAGGTGAAATGAGATGTGGTTCTCTGAGCAGTTAGTTCACTCACTCTCTTCCCCATGTCTTCTTGCCTAGAAAATATTTTTAATCGATGAAAACTGGTGTTTTTCGACCTGAAGTTGCCAAACTTATCATAGAGGAAAGCATAATGGTTATTTCTTGGAATAGTAAGATAATTTGATCCATAATTTATCACATTTACACCAGGTTATCAATAGTTAAAAAGCCTGCCCCATTTTAAACAAGAACCCAAGGGGCTTCAATATACGCCCGTATATCTGGAATTACATTGGTTCAAATTTCAAGGTTGTTTAACAGCGGCGAGCCTTGATCCCAATTGATCTAGCGATCCAGAGAAAGGTCTACAATTTTTTGCTTATGAGAATGTAACCTACATGTATATCACATCTTATATTGAATGATAAACTAAAATGAGCTTAACTCTTGATAACTAGTTGACCTTGAAGCAAGAGCTGAGAGCTCACATATCCCACACTGAAATCGACAATAGTCAAACACAAGAAAATAGTAGTTTTCCTGCAAATGGATTCCTTTCAGACGAGAGAATTTTTCATGAAGGAAGAAGAAAGTGATGAAGTAAACCTTTGTTCTTGAGTTAATAAACAGGTGTGAAGTTCATAAAGGACTCCTCTCCCCATTAAATTAGTAAATGTATGGTTTTTATTTCACAACAGTTTAACTAAATGAAGCGTTTCAAACATGGGAGACAACTCCACAGGACAATACCATATAAATGCAGGGGAAAGAACTTCCAATATTCCAACAATATTCCAACACATTTAGTCAGCTAAGCTTGATTCAGTTTTGGGGACTGCGACCTAGACCTTTGACAAATTGATCTCATATGTATGGCTCCACTTTGCCATGCGAGTAAGGTATACTCAAAGTTTGGTACCAATCCATACCTTGAAACTAGAGCTATCGCATGGACAACAAATGTTAATGGATGAATGGACAGAACGCAACATCGCATTACACGACCTCATCTTCGACAGGCATATGAAAATGTGACTTTAATGATTTCTTGATTTTGGGGTCACAGTGACCTTGACCTTTGATCTTGCCCTCAATTTTGGTACACAACACATCGTCTTCCCTCAATCTATCAATGCACACAAAAAATCATGATTTTTAATGATTTCCTGATTTTGGGGTCACAGTGACCTTGACATTTGACCTTGGCCTAAATTTTGGCACATGACAAACCGTCTCCCTCAATTTCTCAATGGACACAAAAAATCATGATTTTTACCAATTTCACGATTTTGGGGTCACGGTGACCTTGACCTTTGACCTTGACCTACATTTTGGTATGTGACACATTGTGTCCCCCTAATGTATCTACTGACACAAAAAATGTTATTTTTAATAATTTCCTAATTTTGGGGTCAGTGACCTTTGACCTTGACCTAAATTTTCGTATGCATCTCTTCATTTCCGCCTATTGAATCCACTCACAAAAAATTAGAAATTTTTAACGGTTTCCTGATTTTTCGATCACACTGACCTTTGACCTCTGACCTTGACCTACATTTAATATGCAACACATCATTCCCCCCTAGGGCATCCACTCACCAAAAATTAGAACTGTAGATAGAAAACTGTCAACGATCAATGATTTCCTGATTTTTGGCAACAGTGACCTTTGACCTCTGACCTTGACCTCAATTTTGGTACGCGACACATCGTCTCCACCTAGCGTATCCACTCACAAAAAATTGCAACTGTGGATAGAAAACGCTCACAGATATAGACCGGACACGAACACTTCAGTAATTTCCTGTTTTTTAGGCCAGTGACCTTTGACCTGTGACCTCGACCTTCATTTTGGTACGCGACACATCGTCTCCCCGTAGGGTATCCACTCACCAAAAATTGGAGCTGTGGATAGGAAACTGTCCCAGATATAGACCGGACATGAGAACTGGACAGACGGACAGACGGACGGAAACCACCATCACATAATACGTCCGCCTTTTGGGCGGGCGTATAACAAAGACTTAGAGATAGGGACGAGAGTCAATAAATGATCCACCATGTGAATGCACCTGCCGGTATTATCAGCAGAGCTCTTTGTTAAATGATGAACTTGAATTTTGTGCAAGTGGGGGATTAAAGAACATTGATGTAAAATGGGAAGTTCAATTATGTGGAACTAATGTCACAAAGGATATTATTCTTCTTACTTACATTAAATTAACAACTGAGTTACATGTTGCTATCTAGTGAGACTTCCTGTGATTGAATTCATTGACCCTAAATTCATGAAAACTAAGTAACAAAGTTGTTATTTTGTCTGAGACAAATGTCAATACGGCAGGATACTGTACCTCTGGCTCTGGTGATTGGTTGAGGATTTCTGCTACACCCACCGTCTTCTCTATTGCAAATGATAATTCTGCAGTCCTACAAGCATGACAAGTTAAAATATCCATATATAATCTGATTACAAACATAGATATGAATATTGTATACCCATGGTTATGTATTTTCATCTGAACATTTTGAAACATTCCATGTTAGATAGCAAGTCTCTGTAGCTAGTTTTTCTTGATCAGTGTAGTGTGAGCTCTTAATTCCTGGTCAAACACTGAGGCAGTGTGCAGAGGTGATGGAATGGAAAGGTCGTCAAAATCGACAGACCGCTGGCAAAGTATGATGAAAATTGACTTCGTCAACCCGACAAAATTGAAGTCTCAAACAGGATCTTATGTATATACTGAACTGCATATTCCTAACAAATGCTAAATAGCTTGATTGAGCTATGATAGCATGATCAAGCTATATAATTTTATGTATCCCCAGACTGATCGAATATAGAGGGGAGACCTAGCATACAATTGTAGTACAGTGGAGTACAAGGGCTTCACCACCCATGGTGCGTGTGGTGCGAACGCACCCCCCTTTTTGCCCGTAGATTGGAAATACGAAAATTATGTAAGGTATCAAACCCCGAGTTTAGCATTAAACTACGCCAAAATGCTGGAAATCGAGCGTAAAAATTCAAAATTTTCCGACAGGGGGCATGCATGTAAAGTAAACGAATGTGGATCATGTAATTACAGTATAAGTGTATTAAACAGACCATCTATTCATGTGGTTTGTGAGCGAACAAAGTTTGGGTTTCAATATGTATATGTACTGACACGAATGTAGTTTGTTATTTACGGAAGCGTCTAGGGGCCATGGTGAAGAAAAAAATCTAAACCGGTATCTCGTAATTACGCGTTAGCTGTAGGCCTGTTTTGTATGTTAATCCAGAAAGTAAATGGGGTCCAGCATAAGGTATATTTTTCAATATCGATGCGCGCTTATGGGAAGCAAAAGTGAAAATAGAATCTTGAATCTACATACATTATTTTCAAATTTATTTCCGGGAAACACGTAGGCGGCCCCTGGACCATCGCCTGTTGGTTTGACAGGATTCACTTATTTAAGCTTTGTGTAAATCAGTAAATATAGGTACGTGTATTGGTTTCTAATGTTCCATGACGTAAAGGTCATCATTTTTTATGTATTAAATATAACTAGAAAGTCAAATGGATTCAGGCACGTCGTGTGTTTTTTTTCAGTATCGATGTGTGCTTATAAATGCGAAACAAACGTGAAAATAGAACCATAAATCTGCATACATTATGTTCAGATTTATATTCGGGAAAACGCTTAGAACGCATCTCCGGCGATCTAAGACCCCCTGGACCCTCGCCTGTTGTGCTGTGATAGTCGACCCCCCTATGAACTTTCGCTAGATGCGGCCTTGGAAATTGAAAACATTCGCACCCCCTCTTTTGAAATCCTAGTGACGCCCCTGGAGTATATTATGTGCAGAAGAGCCCAGTATGTACAAGCCCATGGATTACGGATTATGAACCAGTCCATGTTGGGAAACACATCTGGTGGGCCAATAACGGGGGAGGCATTAGCCCTTGTTGGCGTGACCAGGGGATGCTCACGCCATTGGGTCGGAGAAACCAAGCTATAGCGCGCGAGCAACAACAACATTCCATATCATGTAATTCGACAGAAATAGATATTTAAAACGTACCTTATACCATCAACTTCAATACTGTACACACACAAACTCCTCACGAAGGCACAGAGGGTAGGAAAAAATAAGTGACTCGGGGTTGTTGTTGTTCCTCGGGACAAACATAACGTCTTCCCTGCTCAACTCCGTGAGCACGTGTTGTTTTGCCGAAGCCCGAGACTCTCGCCGAGGATTATCCAAAATGCAAACCGCGCACGTGTTCGCAAAGAAATTCGTCCACTGGTAAACAACATGTCAGCTGTTAGGAGGGCCATCAATTCTGTTGCTTTTTGGCACACACATACTTCAAAATATTCCTTTGTTCCGTTTTGAGTGAATAATTCAAATTCAAGTCGGACACAACAGAATTGATGGCCCTCCTAACAGCCGACATGTTGTTTGCCAGTGGACGAATTTCTTTCCGAACACGTGCGCGGTTTGCATTTTGGGTAATCCTCGTGCGCGCAAAGGGAAGAAAGAAAGATGGCGTGAAGCGAGGAGGAAGGACGTTTGATGTGTGCCGAGAAACAACAACAATCCCGAGTCACTTGTTTTTTTTTCTACCCGCTGTGCTTTCGTGAGCAGATTGTGTGTGTATATGGATAAGTTGGTGGAATCAGGTACGTATTTATTCATGAATTTGGGTCGAATTTCATGAGTTGAATTTTGCTGTTTACCGTGCGCTATAGCTTGGTTTCTCCGACCCAATGGCGTGAGCATCCCCTGGTCACGCCAACAAGGGCTAGGGAGGCATATATCCTAGGCTTGGACAATTCGCGGAGCTGCATTCCCTGGGAAATCCATGCATGGGATGGGTAGATTCGATTCTGTCTGATATAATTGCACTCTTGAGTGAATCCCCCCCTCCTCCCCTCTCCACAAAACCCCGCCATCGCCATGCCGTTCTGGTCTGGTGTTGTTGTTGTACTTGTAAATCTTCGTAATTTCGGCTTCAGGAAGAAACAAAAAAATGGCGCTAAATGGAGTTGTCGACGTAAGGTTTACTTGGGCCTTATTACCACTGTGCACTGTGCACCAGTCCACGCTGTGAACATTTCTGGTGGGCCAATAACAAGTCCTTTTTCACATTCAACAAATTCCAACTCGAAATATCCGCCATATTTCCCCAGGGAGTGATGCATATCTTTCTTTTCCGGAGTGAATCTCTTACGACGTTGTAAGCATGAAAATCCAAATGACTTTCATATATTCTACCACACGAATAACTGTAACTGTAACGAAAACGGCATATATCACAATGAAGAAGATAAATGTGTTAGTTTAGCGATTCGGAAAAGAAACCAAAAGATATGTATGAACTGGTCCCTAAATGTCGACATTCTCCGATGGTGGGGGGTTTTCGGCTCAAAGCAGACGACGTATGGGTCAACTTGATTGGACCTTCTCTGCTCATCTTTCTCCTGCACGAAACTGGTTGTGATTGTGAAGGGATGGAAAACTTGCATGGTACAATATTCTTCATACTAGGCCCACTGGATAAAAGGCGACATAACAATTAATAAATTATAAACAAAAACTAATATGATAAATAACAGTTTCATTCCATTATTTTTTTAAATTCTATGATCGTATGTAAGATTGTTCACTGGTGACGAGTCCGATGACTTTTTGACGGAAAAGTTCGGACAGCAGTCAGGTGATCTTTTAAAGGACAATTTAAAAAACGGAAAAATTAACGTTTAGGTGTTAAGAGCAATTGAGGTGCGCTGTTCACAAGATAAAGGTTGAAATAATTTCAACATATGTGCAAATGAATTACACATAAATGTGGAAAACTTTGCAATATCTTATGTGGAAAAGTTTTATGCAATGTGTAAAATGTCTAAAACTTTTATAAATATGAACACAACTTTTCTACATATGTTAAATAACATTTTTTTTCTACATATGTTTGAATCGTTTGTATATATGTGAATTTTTTCACATATGTTAAATAACTGATGAAGATAGAGACAGACACCTCAGCGACAAGTCCTAATACATTTCATAAAGTGAACAATTCAATTTCGCATGATTAATCTAATCTTTGCTGCACTGAATGTACATGTGCTTTATTCAATAAAAATACAAATCAAAATACGAATATTTCCAAATTTGTTACCATGGCAATTATCGCAATTTAATAGAAATAACATAGAAATAAAATAAATACTTGGAAATTGGCCAAAAATTAAGGTTATTGTAGGCCTACATTATGAAATAGAAAGAACATGGTGATCCCATTTTTATTTATATTTAATGATAAAACAGAATGAGTCACGTGTTTTCTGAAAATTGAAATGAAAATTTATTTCATTAAAACAAAATTCAAATAGTATGGTCCCCTCCTCCCCTGTGTTTTTCTGTGTTTATGTGAGACGAGAGTGTCCCATGCATAACATGGAGACACCCGATTTTATTTCATCATTCTGGCGTGTATAATAACAGTATTAATAAGTATTTCGCATTAAAGTTTCAATGAAATTCTATGTTGGAAAGAAAAGTGTCAGTCTCCATCACAGGTGTTCGCCAAGTTAATTAGCGGGGGGTTCTTCCGAATGCACAAGGTTGCTCACTTCCGTACGACTTCCTCTGGATCATCCGTATACATTTTTACAGATATTAGCCTACCTCTATATTTCACCTCCTATATTATTCTTTAGAGGCTTATTGTGCATGCTACCACCCAAATTTTCTCGTACTCCATCAAATATGAGCCGTAAATCGTTCAAACACGCTGAATTTTAGTGTCATTTCAACCACCGTTACAACTTCGGCCAAACTCGGCAATCTTCGTTTTACTGCAGGGCGATTCTGCATTTGCGTACACTTCGCCATCCATAAGATGGCTTGCGAATCGTGTGTCTCCATTATCGCGGAGCGATATCCGGTACTTTACCGGATTCTGTTCGGCCTTCATCCGGCGGAGAACAGACTCGAGAAATCTGATAAATTGGTTTATACTTGGTGTAAGAACGCACAAGACAAAGCCTACAATAGCCTGTCTGAGCTCAACAATGCGTCTAGACGTGACCCTTTTCAGCTGCACAAAAGCCTCAACAAAAGCCTCAACAATGCGTCCTTACACCAAGTATCGACCGATAAATTACAGCTTTTCATACCACTTCTGAAACAGATATTGCCTGGGCTTACAAAATATATAGGTATGAATAACTTTCGTATCATACAAGAGGTGTAGTGGATCTGTAATTTTGAACAAGTAGGACCTCACATGATCCGAAAATGGCGAGTTACGTTGGGGTTACGTTGGTAGACGTTTGCTGATTGGCTGACGAAGTCACGTGGTATTGATTTCTGGAAATTCCCTCTTGCAGTTGCCGAAAGTAGGCTGAAAATGGATACACACGATCCCAGGGTCAGTCTTACCGCGTATAGATGACCGAGATGGTTACAGGTTGGGCGATTCTGTACTGCGATAAATCTTATCGACATCTATTACTGTACCCCGTGGTTTAAGCGGAGATTTGAGGATAAATATTCATAGTTTAAAATGGGCAGATTTCATTGATTTTTGGAAGCTGATGCTGCTTCTTTCGTGTTCTACATGTACTCTGCCCTGTCTAGGGTGTTCAGTACAATAAATATTGAATTGAATTGAATTGAATACGGTATCTTTTATTCATTTGTATGTAGTTTTCAAACAGTTTACAAACAGTCTAGTTTCTTGCATGAACGAAAAAAAACTGTGTATAAAGAAACGAAAGACGAACGCTGGATTACTTCGGAACTGTTTCTAGAGAACAAGAGATGATTTGCTGGGCAAACCTTGCATTGTGAAAGAACTTTACCTAACGAACAGTGATATCATTGAAAGTGTACAATATATGCAGCGGTATGCAGTGCGCCACGGTTAACGTGTTGTGAATTTCATTTTTGACCATGCATATAATATTTACTTCCATATAATTCCTCTACGTTGTGATTTCGATTATTTGGGTGCTTGCACGTGCAGCGCATGATTATCGAGTGCGACAAATTAATGATTATCAGACGGCACATTTCGAAAATCAATGGGCGTTTAAAAATTAAAGTGGCAGCTGGGAAAATTTCTTGCTAATTTAGGCAAAATTCACTGTGAGGAACGATACGATAGCCAGTTTGTAATATCCGAGAGCAGGGAATGTATGATAGCGATTTCCACTGGACTTGATGTCGTCAAAAGTTCATGAAAACTTCTGATGTCGTATATCTCATGAGATGGAGGAGAGGTGCCGAGGGAAGCTTTCCTGTGAAGTAATATGGTTGCTTTTTAGTCGCCAGACGTCGTCAATTTTTCCCTCCTCTTGCATATCGCTCCAATTAATTTTTATTCTCCATGAACTGGATTTCACAAGAGCAGGCATGGTTCACTTTTGAGCAGGCATGGTTCACTATTCGTTTATTAGATTTATTTTCTTCGAAATTTTTCTCAAATTCAAACATTAGTATTCTTCAAAATATATCCTCCGTTCCAACTTACCGGCCAGCAGCAGTGAGCCGTGGTTGCAACAGAGAGACTGAAAACTTGACGGTTGGACCAGCCTCAATCTGATTAAAAAGAGATCCACGTTCGGACAAAATATTTTATGCAATACATTGTCTGCAAAGCATTTGTTGAGTATTGTATTGCCCCAAACAGAATTTAAAAAACGCTGTGAAAAATATATATTACTAATATCCTATAGGTTCAAAGTATGAATAAATATATTAATTATCGATAGTATGGATCTATCATATGTCGGTAAATGCGATAAATACCCAGTCTGCTCCTTAGTCTGCTCCCTGGAGTAATCAGGTTAGGGCGATTCCGCTCTCTAAAATGGAGGTAAAAAATGTCGTTTTTGCTCAATAAATTTTGATTCCTTCTTAACCAATGCATCAAACTTTCAGGCGCATTGGTTTATCCATGTGAAGAACCAGCCAAAGTTGTGTAAACAGCGCGAATGTTTGGCCTATTATTACGCAAATTAGGTAGATGACAATTTACTTTTTTACTACCATTCAATCCGGATAGATATGTCTGTATGCGCCTCAAGAGGATTTTGCTGAATTCATTATGTGAACTGATTTATTGAGCGAAAACGACCCTTTTTACCTCCATTTTAGAGAGCGGGATTCTCCCCTAACCCGGTAATTGCTCAGTTGGTCAGATTTATTGAAGTACAGGATCGCACGGGGTGGATATATTGCTCTCGCTCCAGAAAAAATGGGCGGGACCGCAAGCACTTGGCTCGCGGCGCGACTTGTATCAGGAAATGGAACGTTCATTTCTAACAGTACAAATGCTCGTAATCTTTCATCATTTGTAGGTTGGTTGTTTGAAGTTTAACGTCGCACCTAACCTTACTGGTCACACGGCGACGATGCCCCAAACAAACATACCCTAGCAAAACCCTAACCCTGACAAAAACCTAAACAAAACTAAAAAAAAAATTGAATTTCGAATTTTGAAAATTAGGCTCTACAGATACTGGTCACAATGGATCGTCAGAGAGCCCAATTTGTTTGGCACTTTAATTTACCTCATGTGCCAGACAAACATGGTACAAACCATGCTGCCCTAAGCTGGAGGGCGTCATCTATCATTTTACGTGTATCCTTTTGGATATCAGTAGCTAATTTCTGAATCTGCCAATTACCAATGCCATCAGATAAATTCCCTTCTTCATTTGTCACTCACAAAAAAAAATAAAATCCAAAACACCCAATTGACAACTGTCTGGGACGTCCGGGCAACTGGTAGACAGTATGACTATCCTTAATTTAGGGATGCTGGGCAACTGGTGCTGTGCACCCAATCTAGCCCCAGAACTCACTTTAGCTGCGAAAACTGACTGAGCTGCTTGTTCCGCCAATACGGAAATAGCCGAACGTGAGATTGCTGTGCCATTCGCAACTTCTCGGTTTGAGATGTCCCTCGAAGGCCATTGACGCCATATTGGACTAGAGCGTGGTCACGTGTGTTTCGGTGTCAGGGAACTGTCAGTGACGTCACGGGAATTATATCTTGCCAATACGTGGCGTGTGTACCATTTAAACTGATGGTTTTCTATTGAAACGTGCTTCGAATGAAAAGAATAAACAGTTTTTAGAATATCTGACGTAAATCAGAGACTCGCAGGGAAATATTTGCTGGTCGGGAATTAAGGCTTCCGCGAGAGTGATTGGGCTTCGGAGCCACGTCACATCTGGAGATTCATAGGAAATTCATGTTGTCGTCCCCCGAGCGTAGAATCAGTCCCCTTCGTAGATTTCCGCTCGGGAGTTCCGAATGATTGCTGTGCACCAAACTGTCTGTAGTCCTGGGAAGGGCAGATAACTCTAAGTGCCTAAAGGGCACTGAGATTCTATCAAGTGTAAGCTCCCTTCTTTGCGCGGGAAAAAGTTGAAATGTGAAAGTCGGGGAAAAGAAAGATCCAAAATTTTACAACGGTTCGAGAAACCAGATAACAGTACACGACTTACAGTACCTAACGTCACACTCCAACAGGTATATAGCAGGCTTCGAAACAGGCCCGTTAACTTTGGGGGGGGTTAGGAATGGTCGCTAGTAATGAGTTCCGTCTGAGCTTGACTGACCTGAATTAGGCGATTGAAAAACTTGAGCTATATGATTGAACAGTTTGAGTTATGTGACTTGGGAATGAGATGATTGGACTACCTCAAGTACATGTATGTCACTGAATATTGAAATCAGTGATATCCTAGATTAATTCCAGCTGGTGAAATACTTTTATCATTCATTAATGGTTTCATTGATTATATACTCATTAGATCAATTTGTCACCTCTATGGGTAAAACCTGTAATGATCTATAGTTTACAAGTATAACCACACCAGTCTAGTCTATGTGATTGAATCATTCCAATATCATAGTCAATAGTATAGACATGATAAATGGGTCATTATTTACTATAATATTAATAACGGTCTTCCACACTACAAAGAGTGTGGCTTAGACAAGTTTCACTGTACAGATAGTTATTTTGTAATGTTGATCAGATCAAATGCATGGTTCGGGGCAGAACATTTGTATGTAATATTGCAAGCTGCTTAAGTCTCTCATTAACTCTCCGCAACTTCTGTATATGTATTACTGCTAATAGTATGGGCCAGTTCAGCTGTTCCTTTTGGAATGTCCAAGGCCTGGATGATGATATGCTTTCTGATGTGGATTTTAAGAGTTCTTTATCTAAATTTAGTTTTGTTGGTTTGACTGAAACCTGGCAACATTCATGTTATTCGATTAATATGCCTGGGTATTCTTTTAAGAATTTTAACAAAGCACCATTTTCAGGCCAAAGGCCCAGAGGTGGTATTGGTATATTGTATAAATCACACCTTAAAGTTGACATTGTTCATTCTTCAGATCATATGGTATGGGTAAAGATAGGTAAAAACTGTATTAATATTGATAAAGACCTTTACATAGGCATCATATACTTCAGACCTGGTAATTCACCTTATTGGAAACGGTGTCCACAAGTTGATCCCTTTGATGACCTAGATCATCTTATTTGTAAATTCGGATCCCTGGGCCATATTATGCTAGGGGGAGACTTCAATTCTAGGACTAGTGATCGACAGGAACTAGTTTCAACTGATGGAGTAGAGTATCTCCCAGATTTGCCAGATGATACTTTCAATATGGTTCAATTACCAAGGAAGAACCAAGACAATAATTTTAATACATTTGGACATAGACTTCTAGAGATCGCTACAAGTCACAGGCTAATAATACTTAATGGTCGGGTTCCTGGTGACAACTTTGGTAAATATACTTGCCACACTTACGCTGGCAGGAGTACCGTAGATTACACTATTGTATCGGAATCCTTCTTCTCACATGTAAAATACTTCCATGTCTACCCACTAACCCACTACTCTGATCATTGCCAAGTGTTTAGTTACTTTCATCTGAGAATCACCCCCATAGTTAAACATACATCCAACAATAATATAGTCTACAAAAAAGTTAAATTCAGGAGAAAATGGACAGCACACAGCCCTACTCTTGTGCAAAACGAACTAAAAAACCCTCAATTTCAGCAAATTCTTAATTATTTTATAATGACCCCTTACTCTAGTGACCCGAACGGGGTCCAGGAAAGCATGGCTGACTTTACTGCCATCCTACATCATTTAAACTGTAAAGCTTCAATCCAAGTTAAAATACATGGGGCGAGTAAAAAGAAAAAAAATGAATGGTATGACCAGGATTGTAAATCTGCGAAAAGGCGAACAAAAGCCAGTTATTCGCTATATAATATTGATCAAACGAGCGATGCCAGGCAAAATTATCATGCAGTCAAAAAAGAATATAAGAAACTGGTTAATAAGAAAAAAACAGAATATTACCTCCGTCTCATTGGTCAGCTGGAGCAAGCCAGAGAATCCAATGCTTCATACTATTGGAAACTACTAAAAAAGATAGGAACTAAACAAAAAGCTGATTTAACCATTCCAGTTGACAGAAATCTCATGGCAGACCATTTTATATCATTGCTGGGTCAGCCTACATGTAATATTGGAGAGAGTAAATTCCATAAGCCCTCCATAGAGAGTTGCTATAATAGTACTCTTGATAATATAATCACTGCTGAAGAAATCTTGGTAGCTCTTCGGGATTTAAAGAATAACAAAAGTCCTGGAGAAGATGAGATAAGCAATGAACTTATTAAAACTGTCGTCCCACTCATTATTGACCATGTTGTCAGACTTTTCAACATCATATTTGACAATGGTTGTTTTCCAGATGAATGGCGGAACTCCTATTTGGTACCAATTTATAAAAAAGGCAGTCACTCAGACCCGAATAATTACAGGGGGATAGCGATTGGTAATGCCCTAGGTAAACTATTTAACAAAATTATCAACAATCGCATATCTAGCCACTTGGAAACCACACAACAAATTAGTGAAAACCAGGTAGGGTTTAAAAGAGGGCACCGATCTACTGATCACATATTTACTCTGCGGACCATTATAGATAAGTATATATCGAACAAAAAACCTCTTTATGCATGTTTCATAGACCTAAGCAAGGCATTTGATTCAGTTGATCGAGAGATTTTATTCCAAAAACTATTAAATAAAGGTATTGGAGGGAAAATATTCAACATTTTGAATTCACTTTATAATAATATAACATACAGTATGAAGATGAATGACAACATATCTACACGGTTCCAAAGTCACCTGGGAGTCCGACAGGGATGCAGCCTTTCTCCCACACTATTTAATATATTCATCGATGATATAAAGGAAAGGTTGGATGATAGTTGCCTGCCCATTGACCTGAATTGTCATAAACTATCACACCTTCTGTTTGCTGATGATCTCTTACTACTTTCAGAGTCCCAAGAGGGTTTACAAAATTGTCTTAATAAACTCCACCAATATTGCATAGATAACCACTTGAAGGTCAATTTAGAGAAGTCCAAAGTTGTAGTCTTCAAAAAAGGCCCAACGTTTTCAAATCAAGGTGGTTTCTTGGTGACACTGAAGTTTCACAAGGTAATTGTTACCAGTACTTAGGTGTTGTGTTCTCCAGAACTGGACATTTTAGATTGAATGCTGAACATTTGAGTAGTAAGGGAATGCGTGCCTCATATTCCCTGCTGAATAATATTTCTGGGAAAAACGTTCCATTAAATATTAGCTGCCATTTATTTGAATCTCTGATCAAGCCCATACTACTTTATGGGTCTGAAGTCTGGGGAGCAGACCTTTTGCTGTTTAAAAACCCCGATACGATTTTGGTAGAGAAAACACAACTAGGATTTTACAAACGTCTTCTTCAAGTTCACAAATCTACCCACAGCTGGGGAGTACGGGGCGAATTGGGTGTATACCCCTTAATCTATGATATCGTAATTCGTTCGGTAAAATTTTACACTTATGTCCAAGGTTCCCCTGATAGATTGACCTATCATGCTCTTCAAGAGCAAAAAGCATTATGTGCTAAGAGAATCGGTTGGCTCTATAAACTTAAAGATTTTCTTGGCAATGAACTTGATTTTGATATTGACAACACACAGTGCCACGAATTACAAAAGTCCCTCGATACACTATTTCAGGGTCGGTTTAAAGCTTCTCTTCAGGATCCAATAGCAGATACAGGGTCAAATAACAAGATGAGAACATATCGGTTGTTCAAAGAAAACATCAAATTTGAACCATATCTAATAATGTGTAAAAATACAGAATCTAGAAGATTTTTCACAAAACTCCGACTAAGTAACCATAAGCTTAAAATCGAGACCGGACGGCATGTTAAACCACCAATACCGGTTGAACAACGTCTGTGTGACCGGTGTAATTTAATAGAGGACGAAATGCACTTTGTGTTGTCTTGCTCAATTCATGATGCACAGAGAGATATCTTGTTTACCAAGGTCACGGCCACTTACCCTGGCTTTGATGAATTATCAGATAAAGATAAATTTATCTTTATCATGTCGTTGGTAGATATACCTTTAACTAACATAATATGTAATACAGTATACAAATGGTACATGAGGGTAAATCCAAGTTAAACTGTATAGATCGGAACCCGCCATAACTGCCCTTGATGTCTTATCATGCAGTATGTATATATATCAATGTGTCTGTTCTGTATTGATTTGATTTTATTATTCTGTTATGTACTCTACCCTACTGGGGTGTTCGTACAATAAAGTTGAATCTTGAATCTTGAGCTGAATTGCACGGAAACAGCCCTTCGCAAACACAACACGACCAGAAAATGTACTCAACATATTTTTTCCAGTCTTTTTCCTATAATTTCGCTTCCTTTATCTCTGCATCACAGAAGACGCTTTGTAAACGCGATATTTGGTTTAGGGTTTCTCTCCCCCCCCCCCCCACCCTCCCCCGCCACACACACACCCCAGCGAATGGTGTGGTGGAGGTCGGTGCATATATTTGCTGGAAACCCCCGTTATTTTTTTGGACTTCTATTGATCTTCATTCGTCACATAATAAATAACTTCCTCAGTTTTACAGATGTTGTCGTCCTGGACTCGGAGTTATGGCTATATGCTCCACCCCCCGCACCCTCCCCGGGTGAACCCCCTTACCCCTGTGAAGTCTACCATGTGACTATCAGATCTAGCTTTGCGTTATACAGCTAAACAGTCCTCTCCTTCTCTGTCTGACCGTCGCCGACAAAAAGACCTGATTGAGATGTTCAAATTTGTAAATGGCAAGTACAAGACCCCCATTAGAAGACTTATTTCAGTTGTGGTCCAGTGCAAGACAGGAGCCGCGGAGCACATTTGAAAGTTGGGTGGCGGGGGGGGGGGGGGGGGGCTGAACTCTATATCGGTAGGACTTATAACATTGCGCTCCGCGGCCCCTGCAAGAGACTCGTGAGGGCATTCTCGGACTTTAACTAAATCATTTGCAAAGACCACTGTACAGTAGCAATTTTATCAGCAGCTGGAATGCACTATCTGAATAAGAGGTTTCATCAAGCTACATTGATATTCTGACCAGCAGAAAAATGAGAAGCACTCTATGTAAATACAGAATCAGTGCTCATCGATTAAGAATGTAGATAGGCAAGCGCGATATTGTAAACAGTGCAGTCAACAAGTCGTCGAAGATGAATATTATTTCATTTTTTATTGTCCGAAATATCACTACTATACTGAACAAAATTTGCCCGTATTTCGATAGTTCGAGTAAGTCTTCTCAAATGCGAAGTGTAAGAGCCTGTTGATCCACACGGCCAGGTATTTGATCAAGTATGAGACCTTTCCCAGTTTCCCAGTACCGGTACCATCAAAACAATTAGTTTATTGCTGTTCTATGAATGTTCATTTATGTACGTTGACTGTATTGCCGGTCTGCAAAGGCTGTGTATCTTGGTCAATAAATTTTATCTTATCTTATCTCACTTATCTAGCCTGGCATCTTCACAAGTCCAGGTAAATTCTAAATCCTCGCAGAGGTTTTACCTGGACATTTTTGGCGATTCGAATGCCTCTATTATACAATCTCATACATTTCATCACCTGCGGTTGTTTTGAATTAGCATGTCGGTATCCCAAGCCTACGGTTTTTGCTTTGACTTTCGATGTCGATTTCAGCTTGGCATGATCAAAGTAGTTTGGCCAAGATTGAAATTCAAACCTGCCACGTCTCATACCTCGCAGCGGATTGGCGTAATCAGCTGGCTTAGCTCATTCACTGATTGGTCTGATTTAGAGGAAACTCCTTGATCTATTTATATCAAGAACTGATATGGGTAACTAACCAAGCCAGTGTACATGGATTCTAACAGATCGATCGATACACTGGCTCGCGAGGAGGCTAGCCTGGATGCATTGAGGTGTGAGTGAGAGCCGTTCCAGCGGACAACACAGCTTAAGTACCAAGCATAGAAGTAAGTGAGTAAGTATACCATGAACGTGAAAAACTATCAGATTTCATATATTATATTAATAAAACTGCACCTTAGCTTTCATTTATTTCCAGTGACATGGATTCGTCTGAAAGCTTTTGCCTCGGGTCCACCAAGCACGACAGAAGGAAAACAGTCAAAAGACAAAAAACAAATAACAATTTTGTGCAACATCCAACAGGTTCGTAGAAGCTGGCTATGTTATTCTGTCCAAGAGAACTGATTTTCTGAATAATAATGTTGACATGTGATGAGTTTTGTTGTCCGCATCTTGAGTTATTTCTCATAGTTTATCTTTAAACTTTTTATCTGTTTTTATCTGACATAAATAAAATAATAAAAAATAAAAACATAAGGGGAACAAATAGAGGGATATGAGATCACCTTGTCGAGAATTCTGAAAAGGGTAACAAGTGACCATATGTACAACACAAGAGTAAACAAGTGAACATTCTATACAACACAAGGTAACAAGTGACCCTTCTGGACAACACAAGGCAACAAGAGACCATTCTGGATAACACGAGGTAACAAGTGACCATTCTGGACAACACAAGGTAACAAGTGACCATTCTGGACAACACAAGGTAACAAGTGACTATTCTGGACAACACAGGGTAGCAAGTTACAAAATAACAAGTGACCATACTAGACAACACAATGTAACAAGTGACAAATCTGGACAACACAAGGTAACAAATGACCATTCTGGACAACACAAGGTAACAAGTGACCATTCTCGACAACACAAGGTGACAAGTGACCATTCTGGACAACACAAGGTGATAAGTGACCATTCTGGACAGCACAAGGTGACAAGTGACCATTCTGGACAACACAAGGAGATAAGTGACCTTTCTGAACAACACAAGGTAACAAGTGACCATTCTTGACAACACAAGGTAACAAGTAACCATTCTGGACAACACAAGATAACAAGTGACCATTCTGGACAACACAAGGTAACTAGTGACCATTCTGGACAACAATAGGTAACAAGTTACCATTCTGGGCACATTACAAGGTAACAAGTGACAAATGTGGACAACACAAGGTAACAAGTGACCATTCTTGACAACACAAGGTGACAAGTCACCATTCTGGACAACACAAGATTACAAATGACAATTCTGGACAACACAAGGTAACAAGTGAACTTTCTGGACAACACAAGTATGGATATTAGAATAGCATATCTGAATCCAGTGTCTGATACACTTCACAAATTTATAATATTTGAGAAATTTTTCAAGAAATGTCCATGGCACACAACCGAAAGCTTCTTCGAAATCTATCAGTAGAATGTCTCTATTTTTAGTAGAAATGAGCTCATATAGTATATCATATACCTATCTGGGACAAATCCCGTCTGTTCCTCGTGAAGAAGTTTATTCAAAACTAATTTCAGTCGGTTTGCAATAATGGGTGATGCTAGGTTATATGATACATTCACTAGGTTTTTTGGCCACTGACTATATTTTATATAGTCTGCACTGCACATTGTGTATACAGCTATTCATTCATATTATGTTCTTGTGGTTCACTCGTATCAGAAATAATTAATTTGGGTCTGCATCAAAATTGTATTTCATTGTCTGTAAGCCATCATTATAACTTTTCATAAATAGGATGTTTATTTGATAATAATATCGTTGACCTTACAAATAATGGAAGGGGATGTACCTATTGTTTGGATTATATCAATGTATTTCCTTGATCTGCAGAGATTTCAGTTGTTGCTAAGACCGCCCCTGAAGATGACTGGCAAGTAAACAAGCCCCTCGGGGCCTGTCTTGGATATCTACTGCAAACTACACACTTGGAGGACGTGACTTTTGAGTTCCCAAACGAGGACCCTGTAGTGAAACTTAAGGCTCACAAACTCATCCTGGCTGCCAGAAGCCCCGTCTTTGAGGCAATGTTCTATGGGTTAGCAGGACGAATGGACCAAGCACACGTTATAATAACTGATGCCACTTCAAAGACATTTGAAGATATGCTCATGTAAATATATTAAAGCCTCCACTGATTTATTTCCCTGGATGTTTTTTTTTATAATCTCAAGGCCTTAGGGCTCAGCTTGTCAAGCCCGATCCTTTAAACTAATCTCAGGTCGGTGTGACAGGAGAGAGTGTCCCAGGAAACAATATCATTTCTCATAAATTTCTCTTTAAGAAAAAATATCCTACCGGAATTGCAGGGAAAATGTCTTAGCCAGGTTTTTAGATAGTAGCAAAATATTATTTATGAGTTAGTTAATGATGGAAATATCTCCTCGCGTTTGGTTTTATTCAAAGTAGTTTACCTCCTAATGCTCTAGAAAAGTTAACCAAAGTTGGTATCTGTGGCCCAGCCGATTTCAGAAATGAAATTCACTCCGATTATCTGTCCTTGTTTGACGCTAGTTTGTGCCAGCTGGCCTGACCTGACGTCATAGTCAAGGTAAGTTAAGCGATGAATTCGAATTCGAGATGAAATCTGAATTCGGATGGGTTTGGAGTACCAAATTTTCTAGCCGTCAAAATGCCTTAAATTAAATCAAGCGAAGAAGATAAATCAATATTCAACCAATATACAATATAAAATGAATAATCTAAATTAATGAGATATGTAAAAATTGGCGACTTCATAGGAAAGCCTTCCTCGGCACCTCACATTTAGACATAAAATATGGAGGATTCTAAGACGTAGCCTTGGTATCTCAGCCGTGCTTTTATTGCAGATGTTCATGTGGGAAACCCGTACATTTCACCTTAACGACGGCTGGCTATCTGGCGCTCGTATAGATTATGTTTGAAAGGATAAATGGGTGCAGTGTAACATCAAAATTGTCTTTATTTTCTTTGTAGATTCCTGTACACAGATGAAATGCCACTTACCAGCAGTGATTACAATGAAGCAGGTAGGAACTTATTGCGCATATCCCACAAGTACCGCATCGACTCCTTGACCGACTCTTGTCGTTCACTCCTCGAGGATTATCTGTACGACCACAATGTCTTGGCTGTCCTGGAATTAGCGACGCTCCTTGACCTGAGCGTGCTCAAGCAACGCTGTTGGATGCACATCGACCAGTGGCCATGTGAAGTTTTCGGCGAAGAGGAATGTGTGGACATTGAATTGTGCACGCTGGTTGAGATTGTTAAACGTGACTCTCTCAATATCACTGAGCTCGAGCTTTATCGATTTTGCTTGGAGTGGGCAGTAGCTGAGTGCGGGCGGCAAGGTATTCCAGCAACGGGTGAGAACAAGAAACGAGTCCTGGGCATTGCTCTGGAACACATACGGTTTCCACTGATGTCTTCAGAAGAGATCTCAGACGAACTCCCAAAACATGGTGTTCTAACAGACAAAGAACTTCTAGACCTTTCCAAGAAGATCGCG
>JAVTVY010015197.1:0-64655 GCA_036873755.1 Hanleya hanleyi | reverse complement strand
TAGCCTACCATGAGGATGTGGTCATTCTGCAATCATGAATACGTGCCAAAAAAATTCTTTAATGTTTATTTTAAGTAGCACAGTTCAGTACCAGTTGATTGTACATACCTATTATTCTCACAATCTTGGTCCTCAATTTTCTCGTTATCAAATCTGTCATTTTCATTAACATGGTGAATGCAATATGATACTTCCTTCACCTCTTTATCCTGATGATGATCATACCAAATTTAGACGAAATGTAATGGTGTCCAACCTTTTCTTCCGACCTTGCTGACAGTCCGTTTGACTGGCATGACTGTTGAGCATCAAATTCATTATGGAATCCATCAAAATTTTGTTAAATTCATTCAATTTAGCGGCATACGTAGATAATTTTCAAAGCAGTGGTTTCAACGTTATGGATCAACTCAAAAATCTGAATGATGAAGAACTTTGATTTCTCCGCGACGAAGTGTTTGAAAAAAACTGGGACCTTTTTTATGCTTCAAAAAAGCAGTTGACACTGAGTGTTGGCACGGTCACAGTGAATAACTCCGAACCTGTTGATCTGGCAGCATCAGCAGCAAATGATGATGATGATGAACCAAAACGCAAAAAATCGAAAAAAGTGGCCCAAGGAGAGATGTAAATGATGTTAATACTTCAATGCGGAGGGAAATTTTTTTGTTTCGGTTTTTTTTTTTCTTTCTATGGGTGGTGGGATGCATAGATAATTGAATTCTGTGGGTCCTTGTTGTGGCAGTAAATTCATTTCTATGGGTGGTGGGTAGTAAAAAATTCTGCCATCCGCCCCCCCCCATACCTTTTTTTCTGGAATAGCCCTAACTAAAGACAGTAATGTCTAGCCAATCATGTCTGGGGCTAGCCTACAGATAAACAGAGTCTTGAAATAAGTTGCAATTGGTTAAATGGTGAATTTTATGAGTTGTACAGTGCACGTTTAGTAAGACATGCCCCATGACCGTAGACATTCATAATTCATTCAATTTGAACTAGACTACTTGGCATGCTTGGAGATGTCAGACCAACATAACAATGAAATAAGAAATTCCCCACTCAGTCGTGTGAAAAATGAAGGTGACAAATATAGATAATTGGGAACCTGTGAGAATAGTTCTTATACTATTATTTATTTTGGGAAGAAGGGTCCTGCGTAAAAATCAGAAATCTTGCAATATGTTATAGATAGTGGATTTAGGTAAAAAAAGTGAAGTACATGTACATGTATCATGGTTGCATGTGGCGAAGTACAATTTACTGCAAATACTGCTTTTGTATATTTCATTCCTGTGAAATGTATACCGGTATGTTTGACAGGCCAGAGACTGACTCTTGACTGATGGATGGATGGAATGAAAAAAATAATTGATCATTAATAAAAAAGATTATGTTGCCATAGCAACCATATAAATTATCCGAACAGGTTCATTTTTGACTCTTCTGACTCTTGACTAGGTAACTAAGCACACCAATTTTGGAATTCATCAGTGGAACCATTTTGCAAATATCACACGGATGGACGTACTTGATAATAACAATACCCCTAGACCAAAATTGACCGAGGGGTAATAAAACAAATTAATTGTTATGACTTTGAACAATATGATAAGGAATCTTGCAATAGGACAGATACAAATGAATATTCATTTTGAATTACAAGAAATGTCCATTACTTTGCACCTCTGTTCAACATTTGGAACTGCCAAGCAGAAATCTACAAAGGTGTATCATATACTCTTGGATTTTTCACACCAAATTATCCAAACATTGGACATGAACATCACTGATTTTATTGACATTTGGTGTGGTGGTTAGGCTATCACATAATTTTGTTTTCCAATAGTATGGGTAGAGACTGAGCAGGAATGTTGTTACCTTGAGTTTGAACTCCAGCTGAGGTAAGACAGCCAGTAATACATTAGGGGAGATGTTATTCAGTTCATAGATCAGCTCAAACAGGTGTTCAGACACCTCGCTCTCAGAGGTCTTCCCAAGCATCAGGGCATTGTTGAAAAACTGAAATGAAAATAAAGAACATTTTTTAAATGAAGCCAATTATAAACCTGAAAACTGAGATAGAGATCTGAGATGTATCGAAGTAAAGTTGATTTGAACGGTTGGGAAACCTGAAACTAGTAGCTTGTAAATGTGGAATAACCTCAACTAGTAGCTTGCAGATGGAAGATAAACATGCAAGTATCACGTTCAAGTGGGGGTAACAAACATGACAGATACTCCATGGTTTCGCTCTTCACCACTTTGGAATAATTGTAGGTTTTATCTCAAGAGATGATGTCGAAGAAATGGAAAAAAATAAAACCTAACAGAATAATGATCTTAATTGATGGACAAGAGATCTGAGGAAATGATGCATCATTCTGCTAGTTTTCTGTTCAGCACTGTATGAATTGGTGATGGGTCTCCAATTGTAGATCATCATTATAAATACATTCGCTGGACATAACTTTACTTATCCTCCAAAATATCAATTACCCAAAACGCATTATCTACCAAAATTATTTTTTTCAAATTTCATGCTAAAATCATAACCATTTCCTGCATAATCGAGTGACCTGAATTAACAAAATCTTTTCCAAGCTACCTAAACATAGATGGGGTCAGGTTATGCTCAACAAACAAATATTTACGGAGGGCCTAATAATGCACTATCATGACTGAATAGAGATCTACGACGCTGTTCAGTATAATTTATCGTTAGTTTGTTACTCACTGCCTGTATGTAGGGTTCTATAGCATTGCTGGTTCTCCTCAGCAGTTCTTTAGCCATAGTGTAAGCCACCTTATTCCTGGTCTGCAAATGAGAAAACATCGATTTATCAGGAACATACTTTCAGATAAATTAAATAGTTCATACAGCGATTCAGTTTTATGAACAATAAGCAATGTTTAGTAAATAAACACTCAAAGATACGTAATATTTACAACATTCTGTTCACGCTAGGTGACAACTGTTCAAGGCCGTTTCGCTAGTGTTGGAAGCACAGGTTGCTTGGAGTCAAGATTATCTGGCTTCTGACAAAGTCGTCCAATGCAAATGAGCGATCACGGTCACATGGTCGCCCAAAATTTTTCCATCCACCGCTGTCGATTCTAAGTGAAAGTGAGTGACTAGGTTATCTCCCTTTACAGTAGCTTCTGTCTGAAAGCACTCGGAGTCATCTGCCTCAAGTCGATCACTCCTCAGGCTTCATTTTGAAGTTTAAAACAAGTATTTGTAATAAAGGTGAGCTTCACCATCTGTACTTCTAAATTAAATAGAATTCATTTTGTGAACAGCTCAATTTCATCATAATCAGCGATTGTAAACGCCAATGAATAGTGCAAATGTGTGACTTCACATGCAGTTTTTTGTTTCGTGAGCATCAACAACAGAGGGTCAAAATTGTTCACAAGAAATCATCACAGAATTGTTCAGAAAGGGTCTTCAGCAGGATAAATTCGCTACACGGTTTGTCAGCGATCCAATACAGAAATATATGGGGTCAGTAATATTAATATTGGGCTCGGCTAATGCCTCACCCAATATAAATTTACTGGCGCCGCCCCATATATTTCTGTATTGGGTCACTGACAAACCGTGTAACTAATAGTATATGCCACTACAGAGAGAGGCAAGAAATTGTATATGCCACTACAGAGAGCGGCAAGAAATTGTATATGCCACTACAGAGAGCGGCAAGAAATTGTATATGCCACTACAGACAGGCAAGAAATTGTATATGCCACTACAGAGAGAGGCAAGAAATTGTATATGCCACTACAGAGAGAGGCAAGAAATTGTATATGCCACTACAGAGGCAAGAAATTGTATATGCCACTACAGAGAGGCAAGAAATTGTATATGCCACTACAGAGAGAGGCAAGAAATTGTATATGCCACTACAGAGAGAGGCAAGAAATTGTATATGCCACTACAGAGAGAGGCAAGAAATTGTATATGCCAGTACAAAGAGAGGCAAGAAATTGTATATGCCACTACAGAGAGGCAAGAAATAGTATATGCCACTACAGAGAGAGGCAAGAAATTGTATATGCCACTACAGAGAGAGGACTACAGAGAGAGGCAAGAAATTGTATATGCCACTACAGAGAGAGGCAAGAAATTGTATATGCCACTACAGAGAGAGGCAAGAAATAGTATATGCCACTACAGAGATAGGCAAGAAATTATTGTATATGCCACTACAGAGAGGCAAGAAATTATATATGCCACTACAGAGAGAGGCAAGAAATTGTATATGCCACTACAGAGAGAGGCAAGAAATAGTATATGCCACTAAAGAGAGGCAAGAAATTGTATATGCCACTACAGAGAGAGGCAAGAAATTGTATATGCCACTATAGAGAGGGGCAAGAAATTGTATATGCCACTACAGAGAGAGGCAAGAAATAGTATATGCCACTACAGAGGCAAGAAATTGTATATGCCACTACAGAGAGAGGCAAGAAATTGTATATCCCACTACAGAGAGAGGCAAGAAATTGTATACGCCACTACAGAGAGAGGCAAGAAACAGAATTGAGAGCCGGTGACCATCAGCAAATACTACAGTTATCTACCACCAATTTAATACGCTTTCTTCGATGTAACTAGAAGTATTGGTGCAAAATATCCTCGGCCTCTCTTGCATCTGTCTGTGTTTTTGAGGGAGTGTCTCAGGTAAATCGACCAGTCGTGATTGGTAGATGTACCATGACAAACACACAAACAACATGGGGGAACAAAGGTCTTTCATATGTCGGAGAAAATGGCCAAGTTTGGTATAAAATTAGTAAAGTAATCAATAAGATCTGATCACCCACTCTTTGTTTCTTGCCTTCTCTCTCTTTATATATACAATATGGCATATGAATATGGGCAAGAATTTGGAGTCATAGTCGGACTCCCTATAATTTATTGCAGTTGACAAATATAATACTTTAATCGCACGAATAACTTTATTTATTGAAAATTATGTCAGAGAGGTCAGTTGAACAGTTAAATTTTAGTCAAGTACCGTACTGTGAATATTCAGTCCGATTGGTCAGTGAAAGAACAACAGTCTCACCTTATGAGGCTCGATGATATTGACGAGAATGATGTCGAGCAGTTCCTGGGACACGGAGTCTGCCTCGGTGATCAGGGGTGTCATCATGTCTAACATAAAGTTCTCTACCTTACTGGAATGCTGCTCACTGTCAACAGATCATACACATAATGTTTGGTTAATGTTCTATTTCTAGTCACTGTCGGATCTTTCCCATAGAAATTATAGTGAATAAGAAGAGGACAATGTTCAGACACTGCCTTTCAAGGTTCTTATTCAGAGAGTCATTCCCATGGTCAGTTCTCTTATACACAGTCAAATTTCCACATGTTGGTACCATGTAGTAACTGAATGGTAACTGCAAGAAAGGGCCCGGATCGGTACACCTCAGTACAGTACCATTCAGTACTGACCCGTATCCACACAGTAACTGGTCAGTACTGATTGGATACCGTACAGTACAACAAGAAATCGGACTGAATAGTATTGCATGGTAGCTGAAAAGTGACCAACCTGTTACTGTGCAGTACTGGTCAGTTACCTCTTGGAACCAGGCTATTGCTAACTGACATGTACTGCTCAGTTCAGTGCAGTTCAGTTCTGAGCTGTGATTACCACACAGGAACCGTTCAGTCACAGCTCAGTACTTACATGTATGGTGGGCCTTTCCGTGCAGTACCATTCAGTATTGTATAGTTCAGTACATGTCTGTGAAAAATTGCCTGTGTAATTCAATCACTCTATAAACATATGGAGACAACAATCTTGGGGTCAAATTCTGGTTGGCCTACCTCATCAATTCAATCACTCTATACTATGAACATATGGAGACAACAATCTTTGGGTCAAATTCTGGTTAGCCTACCTCATCAATTCAATCAATCTATGAACATATGGAGACAACAATCTTTGGATAAAATTCTGGTTAGCATACCTCATCAATTCAATCACTCTATGAACATATGGAGACAACAATCTTTGGAATTCTGATTAGCCTACCTCATCAACTCAATCACTCTATACTATGAACATATGGAGACAACAATCTTTGGGTCAAATTCTGGTTAGCCTACCTCATCAATTCAATCACTCTATACTATGAACATATGGAAATAACAATCTTTGGATAAAATTCTGGTTAGGGCTATTCCAGAAAAAAGGGCATGGGGGGGGGGGGCGGATGGGAAGCCTTTTTTTTTCCTATGGGTGGTCGTGTTAAAATGAAATCCAATTCTGTGGGTGGTAGGATTAATAAAGAAATGGATTCTATGGGTGGTGGGTAAATAAAACCAATGGTGTCAATGTCTGGTCGTTGTTTTCATTCATTTATTTATTAAAACACTACCCGAAGTGTTGTCTTTTTGTATATGTAATTTCTCGCTGGCAACCCTCGTATCTCCCTGGAAGTTCCTGATCGTCTCATTCAGTCACCTCCGTGAAAAGCGCCCTCTTTGGAAGAATGTGGTCTTGTCAGAGTTGTCTCCCCGTTTCATTTTTTTTTTGGTACAGTTACTAGCAATAAGTTGATTTACGAATTAAATTTGTTCCCAGAACCTTAAAAATTGTATTAGCACAAAATAATGTGAAAGCTGGTCGTATATTCGCATGTGGCGATATATACAAATCTGCCCGTTGAGTACCGAGGCGAAGTTTTGCTTCCATATTCTTCCGACCTTGCTGACGGTCTGTTCGACTGGCATGACTGTTGAGCATCAAATTCAATATGAAATCCGTCAGAATTTTTTAAAATTCAATCAATTTGGCGGCATAATTTTCAAAGCAGTGGTTTCAACGATATGGATCAACTAAAAAATCTGAACGACGAAGGACATAATTTACGCTTCAAAAAAGCAGTTGACACGGTCGCAGTGAATAACTCCGAACCTGTTGATCTGGCGACATCAGCAGCAAATGATGATAATGATGAACCAAAACGCAAAAAAAACAGCGTTCGCATGCCTTTTCTTGCATTAAATTTAATGACTTTTCAAGGTCCTACAGTGATTATTCAAGTACCCAATTCAAGCCAATTTTAGGAAAACGGACGTGTTCGAATTATCTTTTTTTGACGCGAGAAGCTAAATGGCGGACTTCTTCATCTTTGATCATTTTTAGTGAATCATCCATTGCCTCTTGCATTTCCTATCATTATTTTCTCTCTTTGGAGAGCAATGCATTCTTCCTGCTCTTTAACCATGAAATTAGGTTCGAGTAATTGACCGCAATGATCGGCTGACAATGAAGAGATTAGCTTCATCGGACGCCCGGCCAATTTAAAATCACAAATTCGTGTACATTAGTACATACGTGACAAGAGCATATTCTGTCACTTAGACATTCTGATATTTTCTTTATTTTCTCTGCAGTACATGCTTGAAACCTTGCAGAATTTTTGTCACGGCCGACAAGACTATGTCCAACTATCCCGGTTTCGCCAATGATGTCAAAGGGGTAAATATATAAACGATCTAATGAAGAAACACAGATTACGTCATTTTCAGATTGAGAATCAAACCTAATAATTTCTTGATTGCTCTTCATAGGGAAATATTGTGGAAGGGCTTTTCAAACTGTTTATGTCAATAAAACGAACAGCAAATTAATCAAGCGCCTGACACTATTTAAAGGCCCATATCAGGGCCAACTCATGTGAGACCCATATCAGGGCCAACTGATCTGAGACAATACAATCTTCCCAGCTGGAACGAGCTCATCCCGCCCGGTAATATCGGCTAAACGAAAGACATGAATTGCTTGACCTTTCTAACAATTCACTGTATCCATTCCTTCCTTGATTAACAGATGTATTAAAATACTTTCACAGAATTGGGTGGGGTCAGTAGAATGAAAGTTTCAACATGCCACGTGTTGGTTGAACATTTTCCCGCCATACGGAGTTGCAATAACATCACGTGATCAAGCCTTGGATAGCATGGCACGTGGGTCAAACTTGCGCTTGTTCACGGTTCCCGCTTCAAAATATATTCAGCTAACACAACGTCAATGTATTATGCCTTCGTAAAAGTGAGATCAGGACTGCAATGAAAATATAAAAAAAATGTTTCAAACCTGAAAAAGAATTCCCTTTTACCTCTCTCCGATCGTTATTCTGGCTTGAAATATGGCTCGACTGCAGCTGTTCTGTCATTTATTGGCTATACACTCACCTGTTTACCCAGTTTATTTTGGCCTAACATGATCCGCATCAATCCACAATTTACGTTTTAATTAATCTGAAAATTGGATCGATCTGTTTCAGATGTATCTATGCTTCATTTGAAAATATAGTAGAATAAATGTAGGTTTATTCCATTTATTAAACGGCCTATAATCTCGGGCTATCTTACGTAAACGTCTCTTCCGACATTCAACTTTTGTGTCAATAATCAGATCACAAGTACCGTAATTTCTTCACTAATACTGTAAAAAAAACTCACCTCAATTACGTTATTTTATTGCAAAAGAAATTTGGTTTATTAAAAACCGTATGTATTTCTATTCCGATTTTCCACTTCAGTTGCTGCCTTGTTCACGTCAGCTCTTTTTATCCAGTCTTTAAAATCTGGCAAAGTCAGTCATTCATCGTTAAATTTGTACTTTCCAGACGTTTTCAATTTTTGATATCAGAACAGATTACCCTAATAATTCATCTTCCAAATTTAATTCGAAACGGCCGATTTTTCCCCTGTCGTGATTTTTTCCATCCTAATAAAACGAAAACGAGCATTTTCAATATACTCGTGAAACAATAAAATCGAACACTCCCGTTTTCGTCGTGGAGTTCATGCCGCTGAAAGTAAAGTGAATATGTTACTCAGAATAATTTCTGTACAACTAAATCGTGACTAACGATACGCATTGACACAGAAATAAAATACAAAAGTTCAGTTTTTGTGGTTGCGAATTCTCCATATATCATAGAACTATGATCAGAAGTCCCTAACCGGGTTCTCATTAGCAGGAGGTTGGAGGCGAAAATGCCCGTCAACTGGCCATTTTGAGGCACCTACGAGATCAATAGAAAAAAATAGCCCATTGGGCTTCAATACCCCTCGGCTATCAGTTATTGTCTACACCCAGCAATCATGCAATGTATAATATCATCAGTGTATTTTTAGAACTAGATTAACAAAAATCTGATCTAGTAGGGTTGACTGTAGTTCAGGTTTTACCAAGGCCTGAGGTTCTAGTGGAGCATGACCGAATTCTTAGCTCAAAATATACTCTTCTAAAAAGCTTATAATCAAATCAAGTACTTTTATCTTGGAAATATAGATCAAGGTCAGTCATCTTCAAAAAATTTCAAGTCAATTCTAACTTGATTGCATCGGGAACATGGATTCGGAGATCTTAGACTTAACATATAGAATTTGACCTTTTAAAAATAGGTCAAGGTCAGTGATATTCTTCAATAGACTTCAGGTCCAGCCATAAGTGGTATAAATTTGGGCAATGTAGATATAATCTTTCATGAAATATTGTACTGAATAGAATCTGACCTGGATAAAATAGGTCAAGGTCAGTCATCTTCAGCACACCTTTGGAGCATCACCAGATGTACACATATTATTAATTTGGAAAGCCTAGCTATATTCTTCATGTTATATCGTAATAAACAGTATATGACCTTGAAAAAATAGGTCAAAGTCAGTCAACTGGGATAGGCTTCTAGTCAATCACCAGTTGCATAAGCAATATGAATTTGGGAGTCCCCAGCAAATACTAAAATTTGACCTTGATAAAATTGGTCACGGTCAGTCATCTTCAGTACATGTCTGGACCTTTGCCAGATGTATACATATAGTATTAATTTGGAAAGCCTAGATATATTTCTTCATGACAGACCATAATAAACCCTTGAAAAAATAGGTCAAGGTCAGTCAACTGGGATAGGCTTCTAGTCAATCACCAGTTGCATAAGTAATATGAATTTGGAGACCCCAGTTTCCATCCTTCATAAAATAAAGCAAATATTAAATTTGACCTTGATAAATACGCCAAGGTCACTCATCTTCAGTACACCTCTGGACCTTCGCCAGATGTATACATAATATTAATTTGGGAAGCCCAGATATATTTCTTTATGTTAGACCATAATAAACAGTATATGACCTTGAAAAAATAGGTCAAGGTCAGTCAACTTGGATGGACTTCTAGTCAATCACCAGTTACATAAGTAATATGAATTTGGAGGCCATAGCTTCAATCCTTCAAAAAACATGGCAAATACTATAATTTGACCTTGATAAAATAGGTCAAGGTCAGTCATCTTCAGTACACCTCTGGACCTTTGCCAGATGTATGCATAGCATTAATTTGGAAAGTCTAGCTTTATTTCTTCATGTTATATCATAATAAACAGTAAATGACCTATAAAAATAGGTCAAGGTCAGTCAACTGGAATAAGCTTCTAGTCAATCACGAGTTGCATATATAATATGAATTTGGAGACCCTAGCTTTAATTCTTCCAAAAATATAGCAAATACTAGAATTTGACCTTGATAAAATAGGTCAAGGTCAGTCATTTTTAATAGGCTTCTGACCCTTCACCCAATACATATGTGGTATGAATTCACAATGCCTGGGTATAATTCTTCTTGAGATATCGTGTTCACAAGAAAGATGGACAGACAGACAGACAGACGACGACAATACCCTTCGGGCAAAATTTGCCAGAGGGGTAAAAAATTAACGGCAATTTGAATGATATTTTCGATGTCTCATTTTCTTTAATAAACATGATATGGAAGGACAAAGATATAAATGTTTCCCTTTGCTTGTCCCTGTCAGGGCTTCGGCGTAATAGTTAGTTTGTGCACAACTCCTATGTCGAGGGAGCCATTATTTCATTTCTTAGGATGTGCATGATGTGTCTCATACATTTTGACTGCAGAAAGGGAGAAGTTGAGTATTTCATTTGTGCTACGGGGAGATGTCAACAGACATGGATGCTGGTGTTTTATTCACTCACCAATCCAGAACTACGTTTCCATGTAATAAAATGACAAACGTCAGTGTTTCCAACAACATGATAATCCAGTTTATAATGAACGAGGAATCAACTTTATGGAGCGGACGAACATAAAATATGCACCCTCGCTGGGTCAGTCACATTGACATCTCACGAGTGACATTGTAGACAACCAGATCATCATTGCAGGAATTTAGAGGTTTAGTTTTTATGTATTTTCAATCCTTGACAAGCTGGACATTTCACTTTTTATTTCGTGTTTGATGGATAATGAACCAAACGTCGGCATCACGGTACAGATTTAGCCGGGAAATATGGTCGACTGACTGCAGGCACGTGTCGCAATACTGTCGGGCTACCATCCCTATTGCGGTAATGGAAACTTCCACTGACCCGATGTTGTAATCCCACAAGGCTTCCCGACGAATCGAATTGGAAGAGTTCACTTTCAAAATAGGGAAGTAAGGCACAAAAGTTTTCAACACGCATATCGCTTTCCAACAAAATCAACGTGAGGGCAGATTTTTCTTTCGTTTCGTAGACCATATTTTCTTTGTATTTCATTCTTGAAACTTGCAACTCTGGCGGACAAATTCACGACCTACGCAATTTAATGATAATAACTACACGGACTGCTTGAAGTTGAAGAAAAAGAAAAAAACATTTATGGCGACAGATGGCTGATAAAAACTTTTGGGTTGGTAGCTTTTCGATGGGGAGGGCAGGTTACGCCAACTGACATATTTTAAGGATGGCCCTGAGTCTTTTAAATGAACTATGATAGAGATATCAAACATAATACACGGTTTAGGCCAGAGCATATGTACAGGAGCGACGGATGGAAAGGGGAAACAACAGGAGACAGAAACAACGATCGTCAGTGGAGTTTTTATTCCATTTTGCTGGACTGCCAACCATACTTACCTATTACAGTAAAATTCAAGCACTTTCAAGGACGTACGGGAAAAAAATCTAACTTTCAAGGCCTTGAATTTTCAATATAAAAATTACAAACTTTTATGGACCCGTGCGAACCATGAAAAAATTAAAAATATTGGCCCGGGAAGTGATCTCCATAAACAACAACAACAACGACCATGGTAGGAGGCCAACCGTTTTTTTTCTATGGGTGGTGGGATGCCTAGATAATTGAATTTTGTGGGTCCTTGTTGTGGCAGTAAATTCATTTCTATGGGTGGTGGGTAGTAAAAAACTCGCCCATCCGCCCCCCCCATACCTTTTTTTCTGGAATAGCCCTTAGCCTACCTCATCAATTCAATCACTCTATACTATGAACATATGGAGACAATCTTTGGGTCAAATTCTGGTTAGCCTACCTCATCAATTCAATCAATCTATGAACATATGGAGACAACAATCTTTGGATAAAATTCTGGTTAGCCTACCTCATCAATTCAATCACTCTATGAACATATGGAAACAACAATCTTTGGATAAAATTCTGGTTAGCCTACCTCATCAATTCAATCACTCTATACTATGAACATGGAGACAATAATCTTTGGGTCAAATTCTGGTTAGCCTACCTCATCAATTCAATCAATCTATGAACATATGGAGACAACAATCTTTGGATAAAATTCTGGTTAGCCTACCTCATCAATTCAATCACTCTATGAACATATGGAAACAACAATCTTTGGATAAAATTCTGGTTAGCCTACCTCATCAATTCAATCACTCTATACTATGAACATATGGAAACAATAATCTTTGGGTCAAATTCTGGTTAGCCTACCTCATCAATTCAATCACTCTATGAACATATGGAGACAACAATCTTTGGAATTCTGATTAGCCTACCTCATCAATTCAATCACTCTATGAACATATGGAGACAACAATCTTTGGGTCAAATTCTGGTTAGCCTACCTCATCAATTCAATCAATCTATGAACATATGGAGACAACAATCTTTGGATAAAATTCTGGTTAGCCTACCTCATCAATTCAATCACTCTATGAAGATATGGAAACAACAATCTTTGGATAAAATTCTGGTTAGCCTACCTCATCAACTCAATCACTCTATACTATGAACATGGAGACAATAATCTTTGGGTCAAATTCTGGTTAGCCTACCTCATCAATTCAATCAATCTATGAACATATGGAGACAACAATCTTTGGATAAAATTCTGGTTAGCCTACCTCATCAATTCAATCACTCTATGAACATATGGAAACAACAATCTTTGGATAAAATTCTGGTTAGCCTACCTCATCAATTCAATCACTCTATACTATGAACATATGGAAACAATAATCTTTGGGTCAAATTCTGGTTAGCCTACCTCATCAATTCAATCACTCTATGAACATATGGAGACAACAATCTTTGGGTCAAATTCTGATTAGCCTACCTCATCAATTCAATCACTCTATGAACATATGGAAACAACAATCTTTGGAATTCTGATTAGCCTACCTCATCAATTCAATCACTCTATGAACATATGGAGACAACAATCTTTGGGTCAAATTCTGATTAGCATACCTCATCAATTCAATCAATCTATGAACATATGGAAACAACAATCTTTGGATAAAATTCTGGTTAGCCTACCTCATCAATTCAATCACTCTATACTATGAACATATGGAGACAACAATCTTTGGGTCAAATTCTGGTTAGCCTACCTCATCAATTCAATCAATCTATGAACATATGGAGACAACAATCTTTGGATAAAATTCTGGTTAGCCTACTTCATCAATTCAATCACTCTATGAACATATGGAAACAACAATCTTTGGATAAAATTCTGGTTAGCCTACCTCATCAATTCAATCACTCTATACTATGAACATATGGAGAACAATCTTTGGGTCAAATTCTGATTAGCCTACCTCATCAATTCAATCACTCTTTAAATGTAGGCAAAAACAGAACACCTCAAAATACTGGTCTAAAAATATCTATCTTTATCCAATGACTACTTGAATTTGCTTTGATCGTTTCCCTGTAATATATTCATTACCCAAGTCACCAGTGGTGTATTTCAAATAGTGCATATGGTGTATTTGAAATACACCACAGCTGACCTTTTCCCAGATTAGGTGGAAAGAGGCGGAGCTCCACCCTCATGCTACAGTTACATGATAGACACTCAACAATGTAAGCCAAATATTGGGCATACATTGTCTCATGTCATCATGTAACTATTAATTGCACCATTTGATAATTATCCCATTCCAATAAATTTGATATTTCCATTATTTCCAGGGGTGATTGAATTCTTCGATCATACGCTACCAAACAGCGAGACTATTTCTCTCAATAACTGATGTCTTATAATGCAATGTACATTACATCAGTACATGTATACAGTAGGCCTAATCCCTCTATCCCACCATAAAATAGAGGAGTGAACAAATTTATTAGATCAGGAAGTGGACAAAATGGTTCAAAATCATGCATATAATCCATTAGTTGTTGTTACTTCAATGATTTTAGAATGATCACATTAATTAGAACCACTGATTGAATTCTATCTATCCAAAATGGGGGTGATTGAATTTTGATAGGGCGATTGAATTATTAGAGGGATTACTGTACCCTGTATACATCAGTATGTCTTAATCTGTATTCTGCATAAAACCCGATCATGTGTTCATCTCAAAATAGAATATGACCTCATTACAGCGTACAATTACAAACTTAAATACAGCATCAGTACTGACTTCTCATTTAGGTATACCTCCAATGATATGATGATTCAAGTTAATGTATGACTGAGAGGTATTGCTAATAAATGTCCATACTTGACAATGGAGAACATGAGTTTGAAGAGGTTACAGAAGATCTCCTGGTTATCATCTAGTTCAATGCAGATGTTGAATGATTTCACCCAGGCCAAGTTCTGAAATGATGAAGAAAATCAAGTGTTAATCACACAACAAATCTCACACAGGCACATGCATCAGAAAAAAATAAATGATAACTCTTCCAAATTTGTTTAGAGTCTTCATTGTCAACTTTAGGGAAGAAAAGACAGAGGACATTGCCATTGTAAAGTATATGTCCCCCACTGTTTAACAATATGGTGAGAAATTACATTAGAACCTGAAATAAATTTCTTGCCGTTAAGAAATGGCGCAACACGAAAACTGCACTGATTTATCTCCTTTGTAAATTAGAGTGAGTGAGTAGGATTTAACGTCGTTTTCAACATTGTTTCAGTCATATCACGACGGTTGTAAATTAGATGTGGCAGTGATGTGTCCTCATACATGAACTTACATTGGCCCTTGATCATTGGTCATTGATCACTGGCCCTCGATTTCTCTCAATTGAGATAGACTAAAGGTTGCAGAATTGATAAATCTCACCTCCAGCAGATAGAAATATCTTTTGAAGGATGCAGCATTGGGATCTTCAAGGCCTCGCAGTTGTTTGATGAGGAAAAGAAATATTTCCTGAAATAGATCAATAGATAATTTACCATCTAAATGAAATGTAAGGTTTTGAAAAAAACAACAATTATTTACATGCACATCTAGATCAAATGTGCACCCATCTATAAACTAGAGCCTTAGGCACTGAAACGGGGCTATTTAAATGTAAAATAGGCTGTTGGAATAATTCCACTAACTCTTTGATGTTCAGTCCCCATGGCGAAGAGCCATACAATTTGTAGTCTCACACATTTCTCTCAATAAGGATCTCTAGTGCATTAGTGTAATTGTACACATATTTATATTAAAAAAAATAACTTGTGACCGATGGGACAGACATTTATTATGAAACCAACCTGATGAAATGATAAATAATGTCTTCTCTGCATGTTACCAATATTTGTAAAATATTTTCACTTTTTTCAGATTATAGAAAGCAGGCTTCAGCACTAAATGACAAAAAATGAATACTGAGATACAATGTAAAATCTTAATGGTTAGATGGACTGGATCTATGCTGGGATGTATATCCTCTCATGGCATCATATTATTTACATGTACCTCCTCCTGCCAGTACACTCCTAGTTTGGAAGGTTACAAATTCTGTCAATGGTTGTATGCAGACTTGTACATGTAGATCACTGCATGCTATCTAAAGATGACTTGGAGTTTGACCCTATCAATTGACCCTATCAGCTAAGTGAACCAAGCCATTGACCTAGGTCGTGCATGTGTCTATGCTCTAAATGGTATAGAGGGTCTGGTGGAGTGGATGTTTGTGTGTTAGTCCACAAGTTACATACCGTGTATACAATTTCTGCAAGAATGGAAGCCTAGAAAATTAGAATTTCTTGCCAACATGGCAAACATATGATAAGTCTGCCTTAAACTATTTTCTTCTAAATTTGTTAAGTGTTCTAAATAAAGTTTTTATCAACCAGTGATTTATGACATCCTTTCAGGAAAACTCTCTAAGTCAACCTCTGAATAGTATCCATTTTGTATTCATGCTCTAAAGCAGGAAATCTCTGTGAAAATGACATATGAACATATATAAGAATAGCAGAAAATATTTAACTTCACTAATATAGACCAGGTGAAACTATCTGCAGTAGCTGAATAACTTGAGGACTTTTTTCTTCTGCTCTTCCTCTCAAAGCCTAAAGCAGTTAAATAAACAACCAGTCACCCTGGCAACGGTACCAAATGTGCTCAAGTTTTTCCTCACTACAATACAGGACCATTAGTCCCTATGGGACTAAATCGCCCTGTGAAAATACATTAGCAATACAAAAATTCTACATGCACTGCAGAAAATCTGCATGCATTTGTGCGTGATTAGTACCAAAAGTTGATATTAACCGCCGTCTTGAGAACACTATCATTTTAATCTCTCCTAAATTCAATTCACTTGCGGTAATCCCTCTAATAATTCAATCACATGAATTGAAATTTTCCACTATGAAATCTGGGGGCGATCATATTCATTAGAACTGGAAGTTGGAAAAGTAAAAAAATTATGCATACAATCCAGTTCTTTATTATTTCAATGATTTTAGAGGGTGATCAAATTTATTAGATCCGCCTACTGAATTTTCTCCCCAATTTAAGGATGGGACTGATTTTAGAGGCATAACCATAAAATTTTATGCATATTTTGATTGGATCACCTTCAAAATGTTAGAAAGACTACATGGATATGTACTCAGCCATAGTTTTTTTTTTTTTTTTTAAATTAGCGTTGGGAATGGTGCTCTGTCAGAGTAGTTGAGAAGTAAATTAAAATATTTTTTGGAAGAGGACGTTTTAGAACAACTGAATGCCAATACAGAGATTTATCTTCATTGGACCTCTGGCGCTTCTGTGTGAAGAAGTTTTTCAAAGTTGCTTGGCACTTCATGATTTATGAAATATAAGTCAAGTGATATTTGTGGCACGATAAAACTTTGTAGCAGACGACAAAACAACTTCTATTCTCTGATCAAATGGTTTGCTTCCTTCATACATCGTGGTATACAGCTCGCCTGGAAGCCTTCCTCAAGACCACCGGTTAACAGCGTTCAGCATAATCATGAGGGTTCCCGAATATGTTAAGGAAGTGTGAACCAGGGAAAACATGGGGGAGCTACTTGGAAACGTATAATGCCGACATATTATTGCAAGTACCATTTAAGTTACTGACATTTTTTAGTGCTGGGCAGCCGAAATTAGTACCGGGTGCTCTCGCCCAGTGCCGCCCAGTGTGGGCAAAAGCCTGGTGGGTTGACTTCATGTGAAGTAATTATTAAGAGTGTTTACTGTTAGGTTATTCAGGATTGGACTCAAAACTTGAAGGTCATTGAAAGTTGAGAGTACAGCTATCCCCCCGGTAAATTCAATCTTCATATCAAATTTAATCATTCCTAATTTTGGAGACATTATTCTATCGACTATTCTAATAAATTTTGATCACCATCTAAAATCATTGAATTCTGGAGGAAATAATGGATTATATACATGGTTTTGAACCATTTTGTCAACTTCCTGTTCTGATAAATCTGATGATTTTTATAGTACAAAATTTCAGTTCCTGTGATTGAATTTGTAGAGGGATTACCACACATGTAATCCAACATCAAAACATCAATCAATGCAGACTGGGAATAAAATTGGGACTTGATGAAGACTTGAAGATGAAGAAGAAAACCATAAATAATAGTGCAAGTACTGGAACTGATATGTAGACTCTATCAAGAGTCAGACTACCTTCAGTTGATCTTGTTCCTTGTACGGAGCCTCAGGGGCAAAAATTCTGAACACGTCAGCAATGCAGCAGGCGACCAGGAGGCGCACATCCTTATTTGGATGATCCATGTAGTATTCGGACACAAGACTGAGGGCGAGACCACTGTACTGTTCATTTTCATCCTGGCCCATCTCCTGGAAGGCCCGGGCTAGAGCCTACATCATCAAAACAAAGTCAGAATATTTTTATTCCACCACAACAAATCACTTTATATATGGGATGTATCAGGTCAGAAGATTTCACATAACCAATTGTTCTGGTTCTGTGTGAGGGAATTTATGGAACCTACACATTGTTTCCAATTGATAGGTTGAACTGTATGCTACAGTACGAAGAGAGAAAAGATGTGATGGGTTCCCTTGGATGCAATACACAGAACCAAAAATTCAGGTTCCAACCATCACTGAAATATTCTGGCTTGATGTATTGAGTATATATGTATGGAGTACAAACATGTCCAGGCCTTGCTTGTATTGAGTATATATGTATGGAGTACAAACATGTCCAGGCCTTGCTTGTATTGAGTATATATGTATGGAGTACAAACATGTCCAGGCCTTGCTTGTATTGAGTATATATGCATGGAGTACAAACATGTCCAGGCCTTGCTTGTATTGAGTATATATGTATGGAGTACAAACATGTCCAGGCCTTGCTTGTATTGAGTATATATGTATGGAGTACAAACATGTCCAGGCCTTGCTTTTCGTCAAAATCTATGGGAATCCAAACAAATTCTATGGGAATCCGTAGGAATCCAAAGGTATCATTTATACAGATGGCTAAAATTTTATGGAAATCTGTTGAATTCCCGTGAATTATTTTGCGGGAGTGCTGACGGAATAAGATTCCCGGATTTCAGTGGAAATGCAAGCCCTGCTATTTAAACCAAAATGCTCACTGGGCCAGTTTGGCCTTACAGACACTGACAGTGATGGGTACACGTATCCCAGGATATGTACAATCATATGTATGGTCCATGTTCTGACTCACCTTCAATCGCCTCACTAACTCATCCTTGCCAATGTCCTCTACAATATCCTTACACCCGGGTGGGTACACAACCTTGACACCCTTACTCACGGCTTTGGACATTGTCAGGCTGGATTGATCATCAGGCTGAAAACAAGTTACAAAGTAACAAGTGCTGTATATTGTTTAATATCACATCACATTACCAGCTCAGGAAATACAAATTGAGCCTGGTAAAACACATCTTCACCAAGTCGCGGTTTCTATTTGTGAGCCAAAGGCGAACCCTTGACCAACTTGCATAGCAAACCGTGTTCCGCCCACACTCCAGTTACGTGACCTAGAAAAACTGCGCTGGTGGTAAAATACATTTGGGTTTTACTTTCGCTGCTAAACTATTCGCTGATACCGAATGTAAAATATTTAATCCAAGCACACATAACAATAAAATATTAATGGATAGACCAGTGAAATATTATAGAAATCCGTGCGTTTCAACCCAATTCAAGTCCTTCAGTGGGAAGGTGAGGTTCGATACACTGACCGCCTTTAAAGCTTCGGTATTTTCTACATTTGCCTGGCTTGTGGATCTTTGATGGTAGATGAATGGAGATGAATGAGTTTATTTTCTCTTCAAATAGATTTTGTTTAACTATGTTTCCTTATATTTATTAATGTTCATGGTTGTTGAAAAGGTGCATGTTCTTCTGCCACTGGGTATCGCACAAGCTATCTACTATGGTGTTTTCGATCTGTTGTCACGGTCGCCATGGTCGCGGTGCTTAAGTGATCTGATTGGTCAATATGTGCAGGATGCCGCTGTGTGTCGTTGATCGCGATACATTGCCCAAGCGGACCAGGGGTTATATCTATCATACAGATAGAGATACCCCTGGTTTTAGCGAGGATGGGTAAAACAAGGCAAGCTATATACAGGTTAATACTATGGATGTTGAGGTGGTAAGTTAACCCATAAGTTTACTGGCATGTTGTTGTACTTAACATTGTCAAGGTCATGGAAATGTTGTCAAGAGTTGCTTAGAGTTCAAAATGGGCTTTGCAAAAAGCAATTGCATGCAGGAACATGCCATTTCACCCCCCCCACTCTCAGGATAGCAAATACAGAAATTGACAGACATTCACTTTTCAGATCTTAGGCTAACAGAGAGAGGAATTCCCAAGGAGCAGCCAACTGCAGGACGTATTATAGCAGTCCATTTCTAGGACAATAATGTACTAAAGCCTATATTTCAAGTCCATGATAAAGGGGCATAACTCTGGAAAGATCATCAACTTGGTTTAAATCAACAGTGCGCATCTGCGTACGATATTAAGTATCTTCCATTTAAGTTTAGAATCTCCATTAAATTATAATGGAGATATTTGAACAAGCCTATAACATTAACGATAAAGGGTGACAACTCTGGGGAAGATAATCAACATGGGTAAAAATCCCAACAGTGCACATCTGCAAGATAGAAAGAATCTTTTACACAAGTTTCGAAGTTGTTAATTAACTGGTAACAGAGATATCATATGGTCCAGACAAGCATATAATGATATGGATGATAAAGTTCTTTAAATCTTGCTCCGAAATACAATTGTTATGAAGAATAAATTTATGCGAGCAAGTCCCAGATAATACTTTTTTCATGTTCGATTGAATAATTTATAATGAAATGGACTATGGGATGTTAAGAGAATGTCATAACAGAACAATCGGGACAATTACAGGATTCCCGACATTACAGACATTCCTATAGTCCATTTCTTATAAATTCTATCGTCGAATAATTGAAAAAGCTTAAATGGGTATATTAGTCTCCAGGACTAGCTCACATACATTTCTTATCGTAAACAATAAATTGTATTTATGCCAGTAATGTTTTGTCATGCAGCTCAATTGCACGGAAATTAGAGCCCACAACCCCATGGACTGAAGTGGGAAGATGCACCTACAAAGAGGAGTTGCATTGCTATTTCTTTTAAAATGACAAGTAATTTAATCATTAATGCAGAACATGACCACAGGGTTATGGGTTACAGTTTCCATGCAAATGAGCTCTGACTAAGATGACCAAACTTGTCTGGCACAAATAAGCTTTCTTTAGGCTAAACGAGTGAACACTGCTTCATGACACATATGTAGCATTCCATTGAAGACTTTGGCCTGGCAGAATGAGACTGTATATGGTACGGTACCGGTGTTTAACTGAGGGCAATACTGGGGAAGATTCTGAGAATAATTCAGACATCCAGGGAGAGATATTTGGGGGAAACCGGTCATATTTGTTGTTGTTGTTGTTTCAACTCAAGTAAATTCGATGTTCAATTTCTGTTGTTGTTGCTGCTGCACACAAATCTCAGAATCTCTGATGCCAATCTAATGTGAAAGCAGCATAACTGCGTAGAAGAACTGTTCTCGTTTCTATTGAAAGTCATTCACCTTTCATTCTGCAGAAGTACTATCGAGTGATGATATTTATTGACATACCGGTCAAAATACCTAGAAACAAGGTAACAAGGACAGAAAAAAGTTCAAGTATCCGCATCCATCTATGTAATATTTCCAGTGCATTGTATTCAGGGTCATAGAATATTCTGACAGAGATTTCAATGAATATAGATTAAGACCATAGTCCAGTCGGCCATAGTGGCTGTCCGAGAAATGGCAAAGTCAGAAGATCAATTCTCCATTTGAGTCTGAAATATTACAACAAAACGTGACAATATTTATTGCCCATGTCAAAGAAGAACAAAATGACAAGCAATTTATTACCTTAATTCCATGAAACCACATTCAGCATTCAAACTGTGATTGAAAATCAAAAAAGTTCAGTGTAAACTCACCAGTTGTTTGTAAACGTTCCCTACATGTAGTCTCACACCTCACCATGTATATTCTGATCAGATAAAATAACCCTGCAACAAATCCTTCCCTGAAAACTCTGGGTACACAACAACATGCATGTGTGTCAAAACACACAGCTGCTAGCATACACATGTACACATAGTACAGAGGTGAAACTGGTCAGTTTTATGGCAGAGAAACAGGTTACCGGTCACCCAGCTTCATGTAGCTGTAAATGGAGTATGCCCATCCAGTGAAATGTCGGTGGACAAGCTGATTTAACTTCAGGCATGTTCTATTCAATTCCATACAATGACTTGGGTAATGACTTGACCTGGCATAACAAGTACATGTATAATCAGGGACAGGCTGGTTGTGGATCAATGTTTGAATCTAAGGCCCTTGCAGATTGAATAGGAAGAACATCCACATTAAAAAAATAAAACATATATCTTGGCTAACTTCTATTATACATGAAATATGAATAACAAAAAAACGCATATCTGATTAATTACAAATTGTTCATTTATATTCTATTGATGTAAGCAATCACAGGTAATTCCTGGTTACTCTGCAAAGGCCTTTGGTTTTAGCTGTACAGATAGCATGCCACCTTTCACCAGGGGAACATGTATGAATTTCTGGAGAGTTACTAGGCACATTTATAGGTTTTTCAATCACTGTTCAAATGCAGGGTGGAAAGTTGCATATTTATCTTTGAGAATTTGTTCACACTTTTGTAATTCTTCGACATGAGCATAAACAATGAATGGCATATGCTCTAGTGTTTGCTAGCCTAGTGTGACCAATTAGCGACCAATTTTACTACATTTTTTAGTTTTCATTAAAAACTAAATCATCCCTGGACTAAAGACTTCCATAGAATAAAGAAGAACCTGTTAGGATTTCTGTATCATTTTGTCATAGTTTCCAACTGCACTTTTCAAGTTTGGATGCCTAGAAGCGCACAGGAGCTACTCCAGATATTTGCCGATCTGTGTAACCAGTTAGTGTGGGTGTTTGAATTTCATTATTTTTACAAGTTTTACTCCATTACTGGTGACAATTTTGTTGTATAAATAAAGCTGGGTTCTTATGAATATCCTTGCACCAATAAAACTTTATATTCTAACTAGTCCCATTATTTCACACAAATGATGCACCCACCAAGAAAAAAATTCACCACAGGGGTTGAAATGTTTCAAATAATTTACCTGTCACACGAGACAGGTGACCAAGAAGTCAACGTCACCTTTAACAGTTACCTGAACATACGGCCGTTGGAATTGTCAAGTATGTAATTCAAGATTAATGACAAAGCTACATGTTGCAAGCTATCAATAAATTAATGACACCTTGTTTCCATGCACTAATTAGCAGCTGTTTTGAATGAATTTTGTCTAAGAACACCCCAAACAAAATAATTATTGGCTACCTGTCACTGGAGACAGGTAATTTATTTCTCTACCAGTCAGGGACAGGTAGACAGGTGTAAATTTCGACCCCTGCACCATGATAAAGTTTGTGGAGCAGTCGCTATCTGCTGCTAACGTTGATTTCCAATGCAACATTTGCCAGTGAACCACATAGTGAACGAAAACAATAAGTGCTCCCTTGACGTGGCGTGCTGTTCAGTGCGGTCAGAAATTGCTCGACAGTAATGTTTACAGTAAGGAAACTGAATTTCGCCAATTCTGACAAATAGTCAGAAAATCAACTCATTGGAAAATGCTATGTTTAGCAAATATCTGAATTGCTTCATGAAGCATTTGAAGTGGTCGATAGCTTTTCCAATGGTAAATACGGATGTCGTTTGCTTCATTTATTCGCCAAGTTTATCACCAAAGCAGAAATTAGATACCACAAAATAAAGACAACACTGTATTCTCGTATAAAATTTCATTTCATTCTGTTGGATATTTTTCTATGCAGGAGGAATATAAGCTTCCAACCCACGCTATTACAACCCACATGCTAATTTGTCACACTAGGCTACTTACATGGGGAAACCTACCTGGGACATTGCCATTTGTAAATCGACAAAACTGACATTATATGGCCGACTATACTATGGCCTTAATGATCGGTATGTTTTACACAAGCATATGTTCAACACCTAGGCGGCCCACTACACCTAGGCGGTCTATGGGAACAGTCGTCGTACTTACTTCGGTGATCCAGATATATTTACTGGTTTCATCCAATATACCACCACTGGAACTGTCAAAAGACCACCAATTTCCCCGAAAGACACATCAATTTGCACTTATGCGTGTTTGGGCCCATGGAATATAAACTGTCAGAATTATCACATAATAGTGATACTAACAATCTAACATATTTGTTTTGTTGGACAGAAAACAAAAACTTCAAAAGTAATAAAGAGTTGTCTCCCCTGAAAGTACCATATTTATAAGGAATTTGTAAATATCGATAATTTAGCTATCATTCAACCCCGATCATGGTCCTGGAAGATATTTGCAATAACCAGTTCACTTTCTTGAGTAATTGGGGTATTGTGTAGCATAATAAACGCCATTAAAACGTTTTTATCGAGTTGATCCGGCAAAAATGTTCGGCCATCGAAAAAATTAACAGTGAGAGAACTCGCAGTTCGCGAAAATTCGTCTGAGTTTAGGTCGTTAAATTTCAGTATAAATAATTTAAACTACGGAGTGATGTATCACGAAAATCATACCTGTCTAAATGCTTTGTTCCTTTATCAATTTATCAAAAAACTCGTTCTTTGAACGATCTTTTCGGTCTTTTTCCAGTACATCAAAGACTGGGGCGCGAAACCGAGGTATGGCTACCCAATACTTGTGCAACCTTGTCTGTGATTGGCCAGCAAAGACGCCATACTTTTCTGCTCTTGGTATCTCGCTGATGTAACTGGATTACTTAAATTGTTCATAATGTTTACCTTTATACTGACTTCGTAATCGAGCTATAACACGAAAGAATACAGACTGACAACTGCTAATTAAATTTATGACAAAAACTAAGACAACGAGCCGATAAAATGTATTTATTTCGTCAATAAATATCTACATATCTGACACAGGCTGGAAATATCCGAAACGTGGAGAACTAAACAATGGTCATTTAATAGCCAATCAAAATGATTGTTGCATTTTAACACGATTTCTGCGTCTGCGCGCACCTGTTGCCCGATTCCACTTCCTTGACCTGAAACGACAAGGTTGTAAAAATTTTGACGGGAAGATATACAAAGTTCATCATCTTTCGCCAACCTTTGGTGCATATTTGAGTTACTGAAAGGTTTAATTAACAAAAGGAAACTATTTTACGCTGGTTAGTTGACATTAAAATATCAAAATGCCAAGAAATAAAAAAGCTAGAAGCCGGAGTAACAGTCCAGAGAAATCGAACCGGCGAACTCCAACATCGACAAATCATGAGCAACTATTTCTTGAAATCCAAGATATGTTTGCTGGAAAAGTAGAGGCAGAAGTAGTACATATGATTTTAACCGAGTGTGAATGGAGAGGTGAGTTGGATGTGTCGAGAAAGAAAAGTGGTGTCATGATCACTCACTCATGATATTAGCCACAACTGTTCATATCAATAATTAGTCAAGTATCGTACCAAGATTCTGATCTGTTATCAGAGTCATGCCGCGTGATCTCCCATGTGTCAATGAGGTAGATAAACAATGTCGGAAACAGACCAGAAAATTACATTCACTCGCCCCAAATCTCCACTATCGTATTATGGTCCTATCGCTTTCGAATGCCACCAGTATTAGAATTTACAAACACTTACTTGCACTCGAAATGCGGCAGAGAGCGTAATGTATCGAGACCCACAAAGAAGGCTGCCATGTCATTTTCTCATCTCAAGTTCGCTGACAAGGTACGAGTCTTTTCACACAAGGACAAAATGGGATCCCGTTAAATTGCAAGACAAGGGGTGCACTCCAGAGATTCTACGTTTCAGCAAGGAATAGACCATGGGTCTGCTTTTCGGCCACCAATTGCTACGAAACTGTGGAGGACAACCAAGACTTGTTATAAGACTTGTACCTTGTCAGCGAACTTGAGGAGACAAGAAAATGACATGGCAGCCTTCTTAGTGGGTCTCGATACATTCTGTTCTCTGCCGCATTTCAAGTGCAAGTAGATGTTTGTAACTTGTAGCATTCTAAAGAAATGACTAATTAATTAAATCCTATTTCAGCCCGACATCAAAGGTAGTCTAGCCACAGATTAAATTCAAACCAATGAAAATTCAAACCTTGATCGTGTAATGAGTTGACTGAGTGTGCTTACTGATTGATTCAGTTCAGTGAAAACCTCTCAAAAGCTATTTATATCCAGAACTGCTATGGGTAACTAACAATTAAAGCCATTGTATCGATTGATATACTGGCTCATGATGAGGATATCAGCTGGCATATACTGCTCAGTCTAAACTTCATGTTCTTGCTTCATGTACTAAAGAAACAATCATGCAGCTTCACAGAAAGATTGAGCCCTTTAAGGTGGCACATCAAAGGGCAGTGCACATATTTGAAATGACAATAAATAAAAATTTGATTTCTATATCAGTGATGATGATGTTGGATTGAAAGAGGAACTATATTATAAAACTTGAGATAAAGATTACATTTCTTTCCCAAAGTAAGCATTACATACATGTACATGTATTGTTAGGAACAATTGACCGTGCAATTTAGAGCCTGTTCTTGATGTAGCTTTGTGTCATGATATGTGAATTATATGATTCCTTTTCTGACAGAGCTATTAACAATGTAATAGTTGGAGTAGAGGTATCATTTACAGTATGGACTGTGACATCAGCCTTGTGGGTAAACCCTCACATGCATATGCAGATAAAAGAATATAAAGACATGTTTTCAATCATACACGTGTAACGCTCTATAGTAATGTGCACTGGTAAAGACTGCGACACCACAAACTCAGTTTGAATTAATATAGTAAGTTACATGTGTGGACACAAATATGGTTTGTGCGAAAGCTTTAGGGTGTGATAGAATGTGGAATAGAATTTATAGCAAAATTGAAGGAAATCATGTCCTTCATTTAAGGCGACACGAAATTCAAAACTCCTCAAACTATTAGTAATTACTAATGAAGGAATATATTTTGGGTGATTCGGTATGTGTGTGTCATGTGTGTATATACAATGTACACTGCATCTCGAATACCGGTACCCAATAGTAGGTTAGTATCACATATACATATAAGAGATAAAAAATAAGAAACTGAAATATGAGGATATGGGGTCTGGCAATGCATTGAATAAGTGTAGAATGATGTAAGCTCCCAGAATATATGAGGGTATGAGAGACAGAGGGTGGGCTCGGTGCCCCGGGGGTGGGGACATGCTCCCGGGGATAGTGGATGGGTTGAATAAGTGCAGATGGTGGATGGGTTGAATAAGTGTAGGATGATGTAAGCTTCCAGAAGTTATGATGGTATGGGATCAGGCAAAGCTTAGTTTAAGAGATATAGGGTGGGACTCGGTGCTCCCAGGGTAATGATGTAAGCTCTCAGACTATATGAGGGTATGGGGTCGGGCGAACCTTGGAGGGTGGGGCTTCCGAGGGTAGTGGATAAGTTGAATAAGTGTAGCATGATCTAAGCTCCTGGACTATATGAGGGTATGGGGTCAGGCGAAGCTTAGTTTAGGAGATAGAGGATGTGGCTCGGTGCCCCAGGGGTGGGGACATGCTTCCCGAGGGTAGTGGATGGGTTTAAACAGTGTAGCATAATCTAAGCTCCCAGACTATATCAGGGTATGGGGTTGGGCGAAGCTTAGTTTAAGAGATAGAGGGTGGGACTTGGTGCCCCAGGGGTGGGGACGTGCTTCCCGAGGGTAGTGGATGGGATGAATAAGTGTAGCATGATCTAAGCTCCTAGACTATATGAGGGTATGGGGTCAGGCAAAGCTTAGTTTAGGAGATAGAGGGTGGGGCTCGGTGTCCCAGGGGTGGGGAAATGCTTTCCGAGGGTAGTGGATTGGTTGAATAAGTGTAGCATGATCAAAGCTCCTGGACTATATGAGGGTATGGGGTCGGGTGAAGCTTAGTTTAGGAGATAGAGGTTGGGGCTCGGTGCGACTTTTGATGGGTCAGAAGCCTTTTGAGTACTGACCTTGACCTATTTTATCAATCAAGGTAAAATTTGAGTATTAGGCGTTAACTTTTGAAGGATAACATCTCGGCTCTCCAAATGAAACTAAATATGTAACCAGTGATTGAATAGTATCCTATTCAAGTTGACTGTTGACCTAATTAATCAAGGTCAATTTCTAGTTCATACAATATGTTTCAAAGTGTTATAATAAGCATTCACAGGTGTATGTTGGAGCCCAATTCTAATTATTGCAGGATCATAGCTCGGTTTGTCAAATTTACACTACAGTACATATATGCAAATGGTGATTAATAAGAAGCATATAGGTTGACCAATCTTGACCTAGTTCATTTTGGTTAAATTGTAGTTAATACATTGTGTTTTAAAGGTTTGTAGTTGGACATGTTCAGGCCTATATTGAAGCCAATAAAGCCTCTTGCTATGTTCATGCTGTAAGTACAGTTATGAGATTTGAATTGTACTGGCAAAGAAGAAGCCTATTGAATTTTAGCCTTGGCCAAAGTGTATTATCTGTTTGAACTTGCTATTCATATTACATGTACGTTTAGTATGAGGTATATTTGTTTTGTATATTTCAGTGGAAGAGGCCATTGATATGCTGTTTTCGTTGGTGGCAGAAGCTGGCGACCATGAGAAAGAAACTTTGTCGTCTGAAGCTGAGAATTCAAACAAATTGTTTGAGCTAGCATCTGGTGTACTTAACAGTCAACCTGAAGAAAAGGCATCTAGAAACAGTGGACCAGAAGAAAGAGCATCCAGAAATGGTGGACCTGGAATAAAGACATCCAATAACATTGGAGAAGACCAGTTGGTTGAGGGAAGTGGTGCTGAATTTGTTCAAAGGCACACTCTGAAGCCTGAACGTAACAGCCCACATTTAACATCTCAAGATAGGACAGTGTACAAAACTGCTTATGAGACAGATTTTATGATGAAATTCTATCAGAAGGACCATTTATTCCGATCAAATCCTGAATTGTTAAACCCTAGCATGCCTAATGAGACAAAACTTCCTTACAGACAAAATGCAGAAAATAATTTAGCATCAGGCTCTGATGTATATTTAATTTCCCAAACGGGTGAGAACTTGAGAAAGGAGTTAGTCAAATCTTCTCAAGAATTGTCCACTGTCTTACCCATTCCACCACTTATTGCATCAGATTATAGTAAAACTGATACAAATTTGTCAGTGGTTCATGGGACAAATGACAGCTGTTCAATTCCACCTGTCAAACACAATGTCCTTGTTGACCTAGAAAGTACTGTCCCATCTGCAGTGTATGGTAAATTGACCTCACAGTCTAATGCTAACTGTCCTGGTATGAATGTAGGTGTAGACACATCTCAGAGTACCTCGATCTCGAATGCAGTAGACGTACTTAATCTTCAACATGATACAATTACGCCAAATGGTATAGATTTTAGCACGTCTGATTCACATGTTTCAGCTGAGGATGATGCAATACTCGGCTTTCGAAATCTTGGTAGTTCTAAACGTGGTGTGAACATTTCTGACCGATTCATTTCTTCTGATAATTCCAGTTTGAAAGATACTTGGAATGATGGCGGTGAAGGAAAAGTGGAAGTGAAAGACAGCAGTGAATCTTCATCACAATTTGATTTTGATGAATTCTTAAAGGATATGAACCAAGCTTACACAGATGATAGCATTAATTCTATTGGTAAGAAAGATAAGCAAAAGAATGATTTAAACACTTTGAATATGCTTTTGAACTCTGGGAATATTTGGAAAACTGGTGTCTCCTTGGACACAGGTACTGGTGAAGAAACAAATCCTGATGTTCAAGTAAAAGATTCTGATGTAGGTCCATTTCCAAATCTGAAGAAAGTGGAAACTCACCAAATATCTGCTGTCCAGGCTGAAAAAAGTCGTATTCTAGAGACAATCAGGGGAGGCAACTCTAAATCTAAAGACAGATTACCGGTTTTAGATAGTGACATTCCTTCATCCAACTGCAGCTTTATATCAAGTATGTCAAGCGAAGAGAATAGAAGTGAAACACCGACATTAAGAAGTCTATCTGCAGATGCTCCGGTGTTTGTTCCGAGGATATTTACACAATCTTGTGCTCCTCCTGGGCTATCCAATTACTCTTCCAAGGCTTTTACCGGTAGTCTTCCCAGAGACCCATCTTATCCAGAGTGTGCACCAATACTGCCTCATAGTTTTGGTTTTCCGCCTCCTAAGTTTGATATTCCACCGCCAAGTTTTGGCAGTAAACATTCTCCTACCAGTGGGATGAGCTATAATTCGAGAGCAGCACAGCAGCCATTCTTCAAGACTTCACCGATGACAAAAGCAGCAAAATCGTCTTTGGTGTCATCGTCGGAAATGTTGCCACCTGCCTCCTATACCACTAACAAAAACAACAGCTTGTCGTCGAGAGGGAAGTCGTGGGGACATCCAGTCCCATATACTCGCATGAATCAGTCAAAGCCTACAGAAAATGTCCTACTCAGCGATATACTGCAGAATTCGGTCAACAAATCTAATGCCTGGTCAAAAGCTCCATTGTCCCAGCCAAAACCGATGAAAACAAACCCCACACAAAAGGCCAGGGAAAGGATTGCAAATCTTTTGAATGAGGGAAAGAAGATATTGGTTATACTGAGGGGCTGTCCAGGTAGTGGCAAGTCTACATTAGCAAGGTGAGATATTCTATCTCTATGCATATCTATCTAGGTGTTATTTATATTAGTTTCAGCTCACAGGCAGAATGACCAAATCAGGGGATGGGGGATATACATGTAGAATAGCTGTTTGTCTGTGCGAGCATGCTTACTGAGTGCTCGCGTCATGGTTTTCCGTTAGCATGATAATTTGAAAACTAGCTATTGATTCAGTCCACTCCAAATTTTGAATAAAGATATAATTGGGGAGTGTCTTTAAGCCTGTTGATTTTGAGATCACTAGGTCAAGGGTCATGGTCAAGGACAGGTCACAGCATCCCATAACTGAATCTAGCTTTACTGAACTGTATAGTGAAGCCAATTTTGACAATTGTTGATGTTGTCAAATTATGCTGTTTTTACAAGATTGAAAATTTTCCTAGAACATAGCCAATTGTTGTATAGTTTCATTCTTTTATTTTGTAGGCAACTGAAATTTGATGGTGTGATTCTTGGTTCAGATGACTTCTTTATGAGGGGAAACTTTTACGAATATGACAGAGGGTTATTGGGAGATGCTCATCACTGGAATCAAGAGAGATGTATGATGTTTTATCATTATCACCAGATATAATTCCTATATGCACCACAGCTTTCATCATGCTCATACATATGCTTTCTCATGAATACCTTACGTGAACGTCTGCCAAATTCGTTACTTGAAAGTTTAATCATACTAATTTTAATCATTTAATCATACTACCCTATGTTTAGGAATATTTCAGAATTAAAAGTTTCACCACTCTAAAATAATGCAATACAGTAATTCCCCTAATAATTTGATCACCGGAAGTGCAGCAAAAATGGCTCATATCTGGAAATGTTCTTGATGGCACCAGCTGCAAAAGTGTCACATTTTGTCATTGTATGACTTTTCTTCAATTTGAATGAAGGATGGGAATGTTACTTTTTCTCTGTGTTTGAATAACAGAGTTGAAAAGTGAACTTCCTGTGATTGAATTATTAGGAGAATTACCGTAGATGTGATATTGCTGTGTGGGTCTGGTTCGGTCATCATGGCCATTGACCTTAAGGCTTTGCTAAACTGTTACAGGAATCCACTGTTGGATTCTCATGAATTATTTCCGTGAGTGCTGATGAGAATTGAATCTTTAATCTGTTTGCAGCTGGTGAAGCCATGAGAGCTGGCATCAATCCCATTATTGTAGACAACACCAACACTCAGAGATGGGAAATGAAACCATATGTTTTACTGGTAAGGAACAGAGTTAGATCTACACCAAATTGTGAGCTTGTAAGCTGTAATTTTGAAATGGTCCCTGTACGATGTCACATGATTTACTGGAGGATGTATGATATACATTGGATGGATGAATTGATACTTATTTTCATTTACAATGTATGAATATAAATAAACATGTAGTTATAATCATTGTGAACATGAAAAAAATATAGAGAACTTGAGTGTTCGCTGTTGAATAGTTTGATACTAATTAAGCTAACCTTTCAGGGACTCCGTATAACCTGGGTGACCATTCTTTCAACATATATCTTGATCTATACTATCAGGCCCAACAGAACAGTTACATGGTGGAATTAATGGAACCTCAGACCAGGTGGAAGTGGAGGGCAAGGGAATTAGCCAAGTAAGTGGTGGGCTTCCGTACAGCTAAAAATTTAACCTTCCAGGAAATTGGTGAACTTACATACAGCTAAATGTTAAACCTTCCAGGAAATTACTGGGCTTCCATGCACCTAAATGTTAAACCTTAAGGAAATTGGTGGGCATACAGCTAACTTGGTTCAACCTTCCAGGACATTAGTGGGCTTCCATAAAGCTAAAGGTTTAACCTTCTAGGAAGTTGATGGGCTTCCATACAGCTAAAGGTTTAACCTTCTAGACAATTGGTGGACTTCCATACAGCTAAAGATTTAACCTTCCAGGAAATTGGTGAGCTTCCATACAGCTAAATGTTAAACCTTCCAGGAAATTACTGGGCTTCCATGCAGCTAAAGGTTTAACCTTCTAGGAAGTTGATGGGTTTCCATACAGCTAAAGGTTTAACCTTCTAGAAAATTGGTGGACTTCCATACAGCTAAAGAGTTAACCTTCCAGGAAATTGGTGGGCTTCCATGCAGCTAAATTTTAAACCTTCCCGGAAATTGGTGGGCTTCCATATAGCTGTTAAACCCACCTGGAAATTAATGGGCTCCCATGCAGCTAAATGTTAAACCTTTCAGGAAATTGGTGGGCTTCAATACGGTTAAAGGTTTTACCTTCTAGGAAGTTGGTTGACTTCCATTCAGCTAAAAGTTTAACCGCCTAGGAAGTTGATGGGCTCCCATACAGCTGAAGTTGATGGGCTCCCATACTGCTGAAGTAGCAAATGAACTGAATGACTATTATATAAATCCAGCTTTAAATAGGTTCAACAATCTTGGAGAAAATGAACCAGAGCATAACGGATTTCAAAATCACCCTAGTATAGAGAAAATTAATGAAAATGCAAACGCACGTTTTCACTTTAATGATGTAGATGTCAAAGAGGTGTGTAAAGTTCTGTCTGGATTGAAGATCAAAAAGGCAACTGGTTTTGATCATATTCCTGCCAAACTTGTAAGCCAGGCAGCCCCTGTGATTGCTGGTCCTGTGGCAGGTATTATCAATCAAAGTTTCAAAACTTGTACTTTTCCTTCTCGATGTAAACTTGCCGAAGTGAATCCAATACATAAAAAAGATGATCCCCTGGATAAGAAAAATTACTGACCAATAAGTATTCTTACTAGTATGTCAAAGGTTTTTATACGCCCGCCAAAAGGCGGACGTATTATGTGATGGCGGTTTCCGTCCGTCGTGTCCGGTTTATATCTGGGACAGTTTTCTATCTACAGTTCTAATTTTTTGTGAGTGGATACCCTATGGGGAGACGATGTGTCACGTACCAAAATGAAGGTCAAGGTCAGAGGTCAAAGGTCACTGGCCTAAAAACCAGGAAATCACTGAAGTGTTCGTGTCCGGTCTATATCTGTGAACGTTTTCTATCCACAGTTGCAATTTTTTGTGAGTGGATACCCTAGGTGGAGACGATGTGTCGCGTACCAAAATTGAGGTCGCGGTCAGAGATCAAAGGTCACTGTTGCCTAAAATCAGGAAATCATTGATCGTTGACAGTTTTCTATCTACAGTTCTAATTTTTGGTGAGTGGATGCCCTAGGGGGGAACGATATGTTGCATACCAAATGTAGGTCGAGGTCAGAGGTCAAAGGTCAGTGTGATCGAAAAATCACGAAATCATTAAAAATTTCTAATTTTTTGTGAGTGGATTCAATAGGGGGAAATGAAGTGTCACATACCAAAATATAGATCAAGGTCGAAGGTCAAAGGTCACTGTGTCCCCAAAATCAGGAAATTATTAAAAATAACATTTCTTTATATCAGTAGATACATTAGGGGACACGATGTGTCACAAATCAAATGTAGGTCAAGGTCAAAGGTCAAGGTCACTGTGTTAAAAATCAAGATTTTTTTAGTCCATTGAGAAATTACGGGGAATCGTTTTGTCATGTACCAAAATTTAGATCCAGGTCAATAGTCAAGGTCACTGTGACCCCAGAATCAAGGTCAAAGGTCAGTGTGACCTATAAATCAGGAAATCATCAAAAAATTACTATTTTTTTGTGAGTGGATTCAATAGGGGAAATGAAGTGTCGCCTACCAAAAATTAGGTCAAGGTCAAAGGTCAAGGTCACTGGCCCCAAAATCGTGAAATTCTTAAAAATCACGATTGTTTTTGTCTATTGAGAAATTACGGGGAGACGGTTTGTCATGTACCAAAATTTAGGTCAAGGTCAATAGTCAAGGTCACTATGACTCCGGAATCAAGAAATCTTTAAAAATTATTTTTTTGTGCCAGTAGATACATTAGGGGGACATGATGTGTCATGTACCAAAATGTAGGTCAGGGCCGAGCATCAGGTCACTGTGACCCCCAAAATCATGAAATTAATAAAAATCATGTTTTTTTTGGTGTCCACTGATACATTGACGGAAGACGAGGAAGACGAGGTCGCGTAATGCGATGTTGGGATCTGTCTATTCATCCATTAACATTTGTTGTCCATGCGATATGTCTAGTTACTCGCATGGCAAAGAGGAGCCATACATTTTGAGATCAATTTGTCAAAGGTCAAGGTCACAGTCTTCCCAAAACTGAATCAGTTTCAGCTGACTTTATGTGTTAGGTTGGAATATTCAGAGTTCTCTCCCCTACATGTATATGGCAGTTATCCTGTGGAGTTGTCTACCATGTTTGAAACAGCTGCATTTAGTTAAACTGTTGTGAAATAAAAACCATAAATTTACTAATTTATGAATTTCACACCTGTTTATTAACTCAAGAACAAAGGTTTACTTCATCACTTTCTTCTTCTGAAAAATTATCTCGACTGAAAGGAATCCATTTGCAGGAAAACTACTGTTTTCTTGTGATTGACTATTGTCGATTTCAGTGTGGGATGTGTGAGCTCTCGGAGTTAACAAGAGTTGAGCTCATTTTAGTTTATCATTCAATAGAAGATGTGATATATGTTACATTCTCAGAAGCACAAAATTGTAGACCTTTCTCTGGATTGCTAGTTATCAATTGGTATCAAGGCTATTAAACAACCTTGAAATTTGGACCAATGTAATTCCAGATATACGGGCGTATATTGAAGCCCCTTGGGCTCTTGTTGAAATATGTATTAACAACCAACTTCAAGTTTTCACAGATCAAATCTTGTGTGACTACATATCGGCATATCGAAAAGGTTATAGTACTGAACATGTGTTGATCAAATTAATTGAAGATTGGAAGGGATCATTGGATAAGGGCGGTACTGCTGGGGCACTCATGATTGACCTGTCGAACTGTCTTCCGCACGAATTACTCTTAGCCAAACTCTCAGCTTATGGCATGCAGGAAAGTAGTGTTTCATTACTTCGGAGCTACTTGAAAGACCGAATTCAGCGTGTCAAACTGGGAAGTACAGTCAGTGCCTGGCATAGTATCATTCATGGGGTGCCTCAAGGGTCCGTCCTTGGACCTATTTTATTCAATATTTTCATAAATGACCTTTTTTATTTCATAAAATTTTCAAACTTAGTGAACTACGCTGATGATAATACTTCGAGTGTAATCGCCAAATCCCTCAAAGAAGTTAAAGATCGCTTAACGATTGATGCACACAACTGCATCAGCTGGTTTCAATCTAATCACATGCAGGCTAACCCTTCCAAGTTTCAATTCTTTGTGACAGGTACCAAAGAGGACGCAGATTTACATCTTGAAGGGGAAGTCTTACCCAGTTTAGACCACGTTAGACTATTGGGTGTAGACGTAGACAAATGCATGAATTTTGGCCATCACATATCTGAAGTATGCAAGAAGGCAGGCTGTCAATTAAACGCTGTGAAACGACTTTCTAGGATTTTAAATGTTAATGTCAAGATGTGTATTTTTAGGGCTTTTATTCATTCTCATTACCCCTCAGCCCATAGGGCTGTGGGGTCTTGTCGTTGCCATGTACGTACGTCCGTCCGTCAACATATTCTTGTCCGCTGAATATCTGCAGATCTATTAAGTCGGGCCCGACCAAACTTTGGTGAGAGCTTCCTGAATGTTGACTGATGAAATGATTAAATTTTCAGGTGGCTATGATGATTTCATGATTTTTAATTATTTTTTTTTATTATTTATTGATGGCTTAGCTTTTGCACTGTTATCTATGCCCATCAGGAACCCTTGGTTGCATGTTTCATTGTGAATTTTGAAGGTTCCCTGATACAAGAAAGATTCTCATTGAATGAAGGACAACATTTTTCTTTAATTTTGCTATTAAATCATTCTATTCTACATCATATGTTTTATCCTAAAACTTTTGCATGAACCATATGTGTGTCCACACATTTAACTGGTACAACATTTTTATCAATTTTTGTCACCAAACATGTTACTGTACCTTGGAAATTATTTAAAACGAGTGATTAGGAGAGCCCATTTTTAGCCTGACTCTGGGCAATTTTGAACCAGTTTGCATACCTGGAGTTTATGCCCCCCCCCCCCCATAATGATAAGGGTGGGCCTGTGTCAATCAGTGTGTTCACTTGTAATCACACTTGTGCAATGCATAAATTGCCACTGATAAAGCTACACTTTCTTCCATGCTGTAATCCCAGCACACCACTCACGTGAAACCTATGTCTGTTTTATACGGTGTCCAGGGATTTTTTGCAGGTTCCGATCCCAAACTCCCAGTTCCTTTTCGTAACTCATTATTGAGGGTCCAATTTTTTAAAGTGAATTTTGGCGCAAATAGCCTGTGATCAATCACAAAACAGAGGTTTATTAACATGAAATTCAATACCCAGCTATGCAATCGGATCGATATTGAGGATCCCAGAGGCTTTTTCTAGTATTTCCTTCAGAAATCCTTTCAAATTGAACAACAACAACACTTTCGTTTTTTGTTTCATTTGAGTTTCGGGCGCCCATATGTTTTCCGAAACTAAATTGGCTCTAGATGCAGCCCTGATCCTACTTGACTAAAAAAAAACAGGCTGAGGGGTCCACGCACCTTTTAGGTGCTTGCCTGCAATTCATGTTTTACTTACTGCAGTCTTGTTTGGCACAACTGCAGTAAAACTGACGCCAAGAAGTCGGAAAAGATTCAGGAATGTGGGCTACGCTTAGTTTTTAGTGATTACTTATCTTCATACGAAGAACTACTTTTAAAAGCAAATCTGCCATCTCTTTTTATTCTTCGTCAAAAAGTGCTTGTAACGGAAGTATACAAATCTATTCACGGACTTAGCCCAAAATACATTCAAGAATTATTTAAGGTTAGAGGTAAAAGCGTCATTTAAAAAATATTCAGCAAATAACATATTTCGATAAAAGTTATTCAGTAGTTGAAAGCAACTATGGTGTACGTGTTTCTGTGACCTCATTTTTTAATATCACGGGCATTGAAATCACACTTCTGACATTCTCTGAAAAACGTAACAGCACCTGCACTTGGCTCCAGTGCCTGAGATGACGTCAGAAAACGCGCACTGGCATTCCGAGCGTGATGCTTTGCAACGTCATACTCGATCTTAGAACTTTTATCGCACTGTGACGGCTTCTAATGTGACGTCATGGATACCTGATCACGTTATCCGACGTCATCTCAGTCATTACCCATTTTCATGTTGTTCACTAGACTGAATTGAAGAATCTGACAATATTGATCCCTATATGAAATACGAGATTTCAATACTTGAAAATCTTTTGGCAAATGTTGCAAGTGATCATGCTGTTCAGTTTACCCGAACAACTAAAATCACGCTACTACCTCTTTAAACAAAGTCCATACAATTTTCGGAAAACCGTGAAATTAGACCAGCAAATGTGCCGCACAACAAACAATGGTTTAATGACCATATCTTATCAAGGCGCTAAGTTATGGAATGAGCTTCATACAGATATCCAGCAAGCAACCAGTCTTCAGAGTTTTAAATGTGCCATTGCCAAATGGAAAGGCCTGTGATATGTTTTGATGTATGTGTATATCTCTGTCTAGTTATTCATGATTCTTTTATGTTTTACCTTTGGGATTGTTCTTCTTTTATTGTCTTTTATTTTTTCCTTTTTTTAATGTCGGTGCCTTTTTATCACTGGATTTTTTCTTCTTCTTTTTTTTCTTCTTTTTTTACTGTCTTTTACCTTTTATTTGTTCTTTCTTTAATGTCAGTGATAATAGCTCCTTAGTGCGCTAATGTTTTACTGTTTGTGAAAACCGACAATAAATAAAGTATCTTATCTTATCTTGTCTTATCTAAATGTTAAACCTTCTAGGAAATTGATGGACTTCCATACAGCTAACTTGAATTAACCTTCCAGGAAATTCGTGGGCTTTCATACAGCTAAATGTTTAAACTTCCAGGAAATTGGTGGGCTTCCATACAGCTAAATGTTTAAACTTCTAGGAAATTGGTAGGCTTCCATACACCTAAAGGTAGAAAATTGTTAGGCTACCATACAGCTAAATGTTAAACCTTCCATGAAATTGGTGGGCTTCCATATAGCTAAATGTTAAACCTTCTAGGAAATTGGTGGACTTCCATACATCTAAAGATTTAACCTTCTGGGAAATTGGTGGGCTTCCATACGGCTAAATATTAACCTTCCATGAAATTGTTGGGCTTCCATACAGCTAAAGGTTTTAAGTTTTTAGGAAATTAGTGTACTTCCATACAGCTAAAGGTTTAAGTTTCTGGAAAATTGTTGGGCTTTCATACAGCCAAATGTTGAATCTTCTAGGATTTTTTTGGACTTCCATACAGTAAATGTTAAACCTTCTAGAAAATTGGTAGGCTTCCATACACCTAAAGGTTTAAATTTTTAGAAAATTGGTGTTCTTCCATACAGCTAAATGTTAAACCATGTTCTAGGAAATTGGTGGGCTTCCATACACATAAATGTTTAAACTTCTAGGAAATTGATGGGCTTCCATACAGCTAAATGTTTAACCTTGCAGTAAATTGGTGGACTTCATAAAGCTAAATGTTTAAACTTGTAGGAAATTGGTAGGCTTCCATTCACCCAGATGTAGGAAATTAGTGGGCTTCCGAACAGCTGAGCATTTAATCTTCTAGAAGATCGGTGGGCTACAATACAGCTATATGTTAAACCTGCCATGAAATTGGTGGGCTTCCATACAGATATATGTTAAACCTTCCATGAAATTGGTGTGCTTCCATACAGCTAAATGTTAAACCTTCTAGGAAATCGGTGAGCTTCCCTACAGCTTTAACATTCTAGGAAATTGGTGGACTTCCATACAGGTAAAGGTTTAACCTTCTAGGAAATTGTTGGACTTCATGCAACTAAATGTTAAACCTTATAGGAAATTGTTAGGCTTCCATACACCTTTATGGTTTACGTTTTAGGAAATTGGTGTGCTTCAATACAGGTAAAGGGTTAACTTTCTAGGAAATTGCTGGACTTCCATACAGCTAAACGTTAAACCTTCTTGGAAATTGATAGGCTTAAGTTTCTAAAAACAGTTTCTAAAAATGCAAGATTTTTTAGATTCTCCTTTAAAATTTTATATAGGTTGAATAATGATAGAAATACCAGTCTATCTACTAAACTTGGTTTAATTTGAATTATCTTATTTGCTAGAATCTTGTTAAAAGTTGGTATTCCTAGCACAGCTTAATTCAGATTTTCAAAATGTCATGGCTTTCGATGATTGTGACGTCACGTCAGACCAGCTGCCTGGAGACATTTCAGATATTGACCTGATGTTAGTCTCAAACCAGCGTCAAACAAGGGCAAATGAGCTATGCGGATTTCATTTCTGAAAATGGCCGGGCTTGAGATAACAACTATGAAACACTTTTTGAAAGCTACCAGGAGACAAAATACTTCAAATAAAACCAAACCAACTACATAAGCTGATAGTTCCATCATTAACTAGCCCATGAAGAATATAAAAAGGAAAAGATGAAAACCTTTGCATTTCTGGAAAATTGGTGGGCTTCCATACAGCTAAATGTTAAACCTTCTAGGAAATTGGTGGGCTTCCATACAGCAGTGAGCTAAAGGTTTAACCTAGGAAATTGGTAGACTTGTATACAGCTAAATGTTAAACATTCTAGGAAATTGATGGGCTTCCATACATCAGTGAGCTAAAGGTTTAACCTAGGAAATTGATGGGCTTCCATACAACTTTTGTATGCATGGTTCTCAGCCAGTCATCCTCATGCTCTATCTAATGGAGCAGATTGGGCTGAAAAGGACATTGTGTGTGCTCTTTATACTAATTGTTGAGCATCTGCGTGAAACGAAATATAGACTGGAATGTTTGTGTGTTGTATCTAAAATGACAACTGGATAAGCATATTTAGTAGCTATCAGTACACAATAACCTACTTTAACCTGGTTAACAAAGGTTTTCTGTGTAATGTGTGGTTTATGTTGATAATGAGCAGAATGTTAATGGCTATTGTAGAGAGTTACAGGGTTAGATTCAGGTGTTATTTACTGTAGTCCTTATTTGAAATAACAGTGCCCGTATTTGAAAAAAAAATCTATTTCCCGGATGGCTTGCAAGAAGCCAGAAAGTCCAATATACATGATATATTGCCATAAATATGCAATATTTACTGTCAGTTTACTTGGAACTTCACTTTCTGGCTGATTAATGTATGTTTTCTGGAATAAATTCACCTGATTTTATAGACTCTATCGCCATTTAAATTTTTTGCAACTGTGCAGCGTCTGCGCAGCTTTTCGTGAACTTCCTGTTTATACCAAATCGGAAGTTTTTACCCCTCAGCCTATTAGGCTGCGGGGTCTTGTCGTCAGCATGTACGTCAGGTCGTCCGGTCGTCAACAATTCTTGTGACCGGCCTAGAAGCCAAACCGTTGCTTCTAGAGACTTCAAATTCGGTATGCAGGATTGTTGGGTGGTCAACCACAAGCCTATTGAATCTGGACCCGATTGGTTAAAAAACTTTGCGACCATCTTTAATTTATGCGAAACCATCACAGCTTTCTCGTTACCAAGATATCTTTAGAACGACTTACCCTAGGCACACCAAACTTGCCGTGCATATCCATATGCTCGTGACCCAGAACCCTATTGAATCTGGACCCGATTAGGTGCAAACTTTGGCGGTCATCTTTAATTTATGCGAAACCATGAATTTTGTGTATCTCGGAAACCATTTCGCTGTTCAGTGTGAAACTTGGTATAGATTATCGATACATCGAGAAACTTTAAAGGAATGACCAAACCAGTTTCCTTGATTGGGTGAAAGCCTTGGCGGCCATCTTCAATTTATGCAGAATCTTTAATGATGTATTTCTCTGATACCATTGAAGTGTTCTATACGAAACTTGGTATACAGCATCGATGTATCAAGAGACTTACAATGAATAACCACATCAGTTCTTCTGAGAGGCGGGAAGGATGGCCGGCCATTTTTAATTTATGCAAAATCTTTAATGATCTCTATCTCTGATACCGTTCAAGTGCTCGATGTAAAATTTGGTAAACATCATCGATGCATCAAGAGACTTATGATGAGTGACAGAACTGGTTTCTCTGATTGGGCAGAAATCTTGGTGGCCATCTTTAATTTATGCAAAATTTTAATGATGTATATCTCTGATACCATTTAAGTGTTCTATATGAAAGTTGGTATACAGCATCGATGTATCAAAAAAGACTCTCAATGAATAATCACACTGATCCTCTGAATGACGGGAAGGATAGGCAGCCATCTTTAATTTATGCAAAATCATTAATGATCTCTATCTCTGATACCATTCAAGTGCTCGATGTAAAATTTGATATACATCATCATTGCATCAAGAGACTTACGGTGGCCCTCCGCAGTTTCGTAGTAATGGCCCCTCTCTAATTTCATAATACGATAGACTGCCCTTGTTCTGCTACATCATAATTCTTCTTGTCTTCTTAATAGCTTATATCTATAATGCCATCCTGTTCAGCATTATCAACGCTGCAAACGAGTACGTACAAATCGAGTGCTGGCTTCGTCTACACGCTGATCGGGATCATGGAGTAAAGTTTGTCCTGCCTCAGTTATGCCCCTTGGGTGTGCCTAAAAATCGGGACTCATTTACGGGAAGAAAATCTGACAAAAAACGGTTAGGTTTTCACCCCTTTTTTTTGCCTTTTTAAGTTGAGACCGGACCAGGGAACGTGAGTAAGAAGTTTAATTGAAATCGCTCTTACAGATTTTTCTGGAAATTGAGCCGAATTTGACCATTTTTCGACATTTTTAAGGGGTTTTCTAGGAAAAATGAAGCAAGCATGGAGGAGAATGTTCGAGTTAAATTTTTCTATAACATAGCAGTGTTATATCTTAAAATAATAGTTTCATCATGCTCTTTCAGAAAATATATACATATAAGTGATTTGGGTTGAAGGTTTTGCGACAACTGGTGGCCGAAAAACGGACCCATAGTCTATTCCATGCCGAATAAAAGAATCTCCGGAGTGCACCCTACACTGAATGACAGAACTGGTTTCTCTGATTGGGCGGAAATCTTGGCGACCATTTTAATTTATGCAAAATCATTAATGATCTATATCTGATACAATTTTAGTGCTTCATATGAAACTATAAATCATCGATACATCAAGAAACTTACAATTAATGACAATCCCACACTGAATTTATCATATTTTAATCTTTTACAAGCCACTGCTAAAGCATCTTCTGCATTCAACCAAATCGTTCAGGCTTTTATATATGCATTTTCCATTCATTGTGTACCAATATACACTGACTAAAACTGTCTGGCTGAGGGGTTGTTGCACCTTTTAGGTGCTGCCTCATGTTAATGTTGGAGAGATAGGCTGAGTGTTGGAAAACAGTTGATATTTTGTGCAACACTTACTGTACAAAAAATCATTAAGAATATCTCATGGACTATCTATCACCAGATGGGTTAAACATGCAAAAGAACGGCTCCAGATAATTTATTTACCCCGAACACTATTTAGTTCCACAGAAAAAGTACTTTTCCCGAGATATGACCCACTTTCAACCTGGCCAGAATGCGACTGTTGGTACAAATGACCTTTTGTGACCTCGCTCCGCAGACACTGTGCAGTTCCAAAAAATTGAAATGGCGATACCTGTGTCCCTTTTACAGATTATGTGGGCCCCTAGACCTAATCCTGAGGTAGGGCATCTGTTTTCTATCTTATACATTAATAATAACTGTACTTGCCGACTGACTCACTTGTATTCATGTGTTTATATCCTGCTACTTCCTCAGGCGTAATTCTCACAATGTGCCACTGGAGATCATACAGAGGATGTTACAGCGCTATGAACACAATGTCACTGTGGAGAGTATACTACAGTCGGTAGATAAACGGATGACCCAGAACAGGTAACCATATTCATCAGGATTGTCACATGGGAAAGTATAGCCAGAGAATACAATACATGTTACATTTCTTACTGAATAAGTACCATCACAAGAAAATGTATTCCCTCACCTCTCAGGAAAGTGTAATGGGACTTCTCAAGGAATTAACCATGTTAAATGATTCAAGTGGCTCTCAACACAGATATTTGAATGTGAAGTACTTGATGTTATTTTATTGTAGGAAAACCGAGATTCACTCTGAGCCCACTGACAAACACTCTGAGCCTGCTGTTGAACACCCATCACCCAATGACGATCACTCCGAGGCCACAGACAAACACTCGGCCTGTGCTGTTGAACACCCAGCACCCAATGACGATCCCTCAGAGGACAATGACGAACACTCGGAGCCCACTGATGAACATCTAGCGCCCACTGACGAACAGGATTTAGGGGGAGAATCGGATGACTCGTCCGATGATGTCATCATAGAGAGTATAGAGGAAATAGATATGAGTGAGGACACAGAGGACAATAAGGAGTATCTGGCTGATATATCAAGTACAACCAATGGGAAGCATAGATTGAACTGCAGTAAGGCAGTAGGTGTACATGACAACAACGACGAGAGCAAGGTCTGTAATACTGACCAGGATGGTAGCTCTATCACTGATGTGGGCAGCAACATCTTCAGTGACAGTGATGATGTCTATGTCACTGCTGATGATGATGGTAGAATGTGCGACAAGGGAGATAATCTAAGTGGTCCTACGGTTGATACAGCCATGTTTTCCACCAGTGATGAAGACTGTGACAAGATCTGGACTGTGAAAGAAAGCCCAGGGAAAGAAGGGGGGATTACTGAAGTGGGCGAAGATTTAGGGAGTATTTGTAGTGAGAGTGATGCTATACTGGAAGAAGAAGAAGCTGACGATGAAGAAAGCTTGGCTGATAGTTGTGTCAGTGAGTCGTCGAATTTTCAGAAAGGACTGAATGGCGAGCAACACGGTCAGAAAATATATGAGCAACCCGTAGTTCTGCCCGAGAGAGTGACTGAATCAGTTAAAGAAAATACTTTAACTTCACTGTTACCAGAGATAAGTGCGAAAGAACATAATATCACAGACACAGAAGATAAATCTACAGATTTGGCGTGTCCAGATATGTCCGAGGAATTCCACAGGATGGAGTTGGACATTTTAGATATGTTTGAAAGTAAATTATCTGAACAGAACAACAGTGAAGTTTTGGCTGAAATATCAGACGAGCTATCAGCCCTTGTACACTTAACTCCCTTGTCTTCAGGCGAGAAAGATGAGCTAGAGAGAAGAGTCAAACTGAGACTGATGGTTAGTCTCTCACAACAGTCTGGTGGACAGGCAGAACAGTCTGATACTGCAGAGGTAACAGCTGGACAAAATAGCAGTCTAGGGGAGACAACTCAGGCTGGTCTGGAGACTATGAGGGAGGTAACTCTTGAAAGCTTGCAAAATGGTTGTGTAATACCAAAATCTGATGCAACAGTGATTGCTGATTTTGACAGTCAGTCTAAGAATATCTCACATATCCCCTCTGTTAGTTCATTCACAAATACAGATTTATCTGACAAGGAAGAGAACAGCTTAACTGAACAGATCTTCCACAATGGCGCAAGCTTCAATCAGAATTCTGTTACAAATTTCATTGGGAGAATATCACCACTGCCATCAGTGCCTGTGGCTAATACTTGGGAAGATCCACAACCAAAACCACAACGTCGAAGAAGGAGAATTACTTTTGAACAGACTGGAATATACAAGGACAGCTTGACGGAATTGGATATAAATTCTGTTGAAGATTCAGAGAGTACAGGCACAAGGGGTTCAAATATGGTGGGACAGTCCACTGGAGAGGAGACCTCCAAACAAACTGAGAACTCTGATTATCTGCCTGATAGTAAAGAGAGTGAGATACCAGCACTGGTTTCCAGCTGTGCAGAGTTCAGTTTGGCTTCATGTACAGGTAGTGATTCTGGTGTGCAAGAGAGTCCGAAAGATAGAAAAGTACAAAAGAGAAGAAAATTTAAATCACAACCACAACCGTTTTTAGATGAAAAGACAAAAGAGAGCTTCCTTAATAGTAAGTGGTCATTCCCCAGCTTTGACAGCTTCGACAGCTCTGACTCTGGTGATGACAGGGTAAAGTACAAATTTGGATCTTCGAAAGCATTAGCCAGGAGACGTAACTCTAGCTCAAAAACGATTATGCAAATGGAACATGAAACAAATACTGCTCCCCGTGATTTTAATGTTCTGCACTGTGTGAATCAGGGATTTGACATTTCACAGTCTGAATCATTATTTCAAGTGCGTCCAGGTCTGAGCAGAGATATCAATTTGGATCATCGGGAAAACTTGGATGGAGAAAGTGCCAAGATAGAATCCAGACCAAAATTCACCCGAAGCACTTCAACAGATGATCTACAAGAGGAGATGGGTGAGAAGACTGGGTTAGATTTCCTTCAAAGCTGTTTTACTGATGTCCCCATAGATGACCTGAAAGACATACTGGCTAGTTGTGCAAATGATGTCGACCGGGCCGTAACAATTTTACTCGACTGGGGCTATGATTCCGCAGCATCTCCCGTGCAGAGAAAGAAAATTGCTATGGGTAGACTTCAGTCACGTGATGAGGATGATGTCATTACTCCAGCTTCTCCGTTGCCAACAACAGCTGTACAGTCAACACTTTTGTCCTTGACTGACTTGTGTTCCAAGTGCCTCCACCTAAGTCATACAGCGTCGGGCAAACAAATAGAAGAAATTCTCATTTCTAGTAGTGACAAAAGACTAAAAGTCATAGAAAAACTAACACGGCAAACCCAGCGCCTTTTGAGCAGTGGATCGCAGGCAGATATTGACAATGCAGATATTTGGGTACGGGATGAAAATTATGCCCTTTGCTCTTACTCGGACTCTAGTGAAGAATCTGATATCAGCTCTGATACAGAATCTGACGTTAAAGAAGGCGGAGATTCTATTATTAGCCCTGGTGTAGAGCTTGACAATTCAGCTCACCTAGAGATTCAAAGAACAGATATCACCGAGGAGATGGATAATACTGACAAATGTCGTGAGGACATAGTGACTGTCCATTTTCAACAGAGTGTGATAAACAGTCTCATCTCCATGTTTGGACCCCTCAGTCCTGGACCAGGTGGGTGCACTTTAATTTTATATGATCACCTCAATTTTCCTCTGGGAAATTACCCCACAAATTTTCCCAGGAATTCCCACAAAAAGGGGAGTTATTTTATCTATATTGGCATCCTCGCTTCTCCGGAGGCATGCACCTACAGTTGCCTCTGGCTCAAATACTGAACTGAGTGTTTATTTTGTGCATTGTTCATGAGTAAACATCATTCCTCTTGAACGGTGTTGCCTACTGTTAATACAGCCAATCAAAAGGCCATTAGTTTACAGCCAGCTCAAATACTATGAAAATATTGCCTTGTTTTGAGGGAAATATGCAGTTTTGTTGCCTCGAGGATGTGCATATTGCCCGAGCCGCAGGCGAGGGCAATATGCACAGCCGAGGGGCAACGAAACTGCATATTCCCCTCACAACAAGGCAATAATTTCATTATTATATTTATCAACTTAACTCTGTGCTAGTCTATTATCTCTCGAGCAAAATAATGTTTTATGTTTATTTTGGAAGAGCGCAATCCTTCTGAGTTGATTGCTTTCAGTGGGCAATTTACTGAGCTCCTGGCGTGGAAATAGACCCAATATTTCCATGATGTCACTGCATTGAAAAGAAAAAGTGCCATAGTCAAAAGAAGCCTATCAGAATGTGGAACTTTTCAATACAATATCGCCTTCACACATTCACAGTATATTCTGTAGGATTGTTACACATTCTGATCAGATTATCTTTGTCTTACAGCATATTTTCATACAGTCTGGTCTTTATTTTGAGGTTACACAGTATAGTTCTTTAACTTTGTCCTCTGAAATTTCACTGGAAACAAAACCAAAGATCACATTTTGTGAAGATTCAAGAAAACCACTTAGGCTAGAGAACATATTGTCAACTCATTCTTGGCCTTCACAAATTATGGTTTTAGGCAATCAAGTCACTCGGTGAACGCAATTTTGCTTGAAAGTTATATGACCATGATATAAAGATCTTATTGTTTTGCCTTCACAGAGTGAACTCACACCAACAATGGATCCATCAAACAGTCATGTGTTAACTTTCTTGGGTTTCAAAACAACCATGTCCTACAACAGTGTTATCATGGTCTACACCTTCCCAAAAACGAAAGCTTAAATTGAATTTATTGACTTCTTTGTTTAGGGGGAGATTTCAGCATGCCTGCTATGTTACCTGTGAGAGTTGACAATGACACAGCCAGACAGCTTTACTCTTGTATACAGAAAACTATTCAAGAAGACCAGCTTCAGAAAAAGGCAGAGCGTGCCAGACAGACAGTTGAGGGTATGATCTCATAGAGAGATATTGCCATAAATTTCTGATTTCTCATAAATGGACCAGATTGCATGATTTGTGGGGGACACATGAGTCGATCTTGAGTTAATCAACTAATGATGTCAGTCTTAATATAGCATGTGATTATGGTCAAATATTATCTGATATCGCACGTCCTAAGAGCTGTTCCATAAAACAGTACATTGGGAGGGGGGTGGGGGGGGGGGGAGATTTCCCAGTTCTACGGTATTTGTGTGGTGGGTGGTAAACAGTCATTTAACATTAGGGAGGTAGGATAAATAGTATATGGATGGTTGGATCAGGAATCCCACCCCATGTACCTTAAATTTCTGGAACAACCCTAAAAAGAAATAGAACCTTGCTACATAGGGGAGTTGATACGTGCATTAAACTAATTAAAGTGACCATATTTTCCAGTTATCTCTGTGTGATATGTTTTAATGTACCGGTACTACATGTAGGTTGTGTTGATGTTTAGGACCATTTCTTGTGTCGAAGCAGTGCTTGTTGTCATGGTTATTGTTGTTCATTCAAGATGAGACTATCGCCAGACAAATGCAAGATGATGAGAACTTCAGGCGTCCGAGAACACCTGAATCTAAGAAAATCGTCAGAAGACACAAGAGGAAAGTTCATCTGCCTTTCAATAAACCACAGACATTTCTTGATGGACAAACACAAATCAACTTAAGCCGTCAACCAAAGCAGTCGCCATGGCAACCTAGACAGTCAGTTCAGAATCTGAGAGAAATCATGCAAGAAGAACAAGAAAAGCAAATTAGTAAAGAGGAATATGTAAGTGAGCCAGCGATAAAAAAAATATCATTAAGTATGCCAAATCCGTGGATTCAATCCCCCCATTCGAATACAATCACCCCCAATTTTCTGAAAAATTCAATCGTTTTTTTTAATAAATTTGATCATGCAGATCCCCCTCTGAAATAATTTAAATAACTAAAATAATGAAGATTTAATGGGTTATCTGCATGATGTTATTAGGTCTTTCCATTACGAATGGAAAGACCTTTTGTTATTCTGTTTATTATTATTATTATTCCAAGCACTTGTTTCTTTTCGAAAAAACTATATGAAGCCTTTGAGATAGAGCTTAGATACTCGGCAGACGTTTAGGTCCAAGTCTGAAGATGTGCATATTTGTATCCAAAAGTGACCTTGACCTTGACCTATTGATCTATAGGGCAGTAAAGTCAAAACTGCCAATGCGAATATTGGTCGAACAGTTAAGAACGAGCAGCGGAGATCTAGAATGCAGATGTTTGATATCATCTACAACATATTGAGTCATAAACTAAGGCAGGTTCCGAGTTCTCTCCCCTGATAATGCCTTTCGTGTCGGAGGATTACAGCCTACATTATACAATATATCTGTGGGAATCTTTACGGTTCGTAAGTTTTATGCATGGCCAAGCTCCAGTTCCGGTATTCAGGGTGTTACGTAACAGGGTAAAGGAGTTGTGTCCCTTTATCTATTTTGTGCAGCCTGCCATTTCATAATAGCGGAAGTTACAGAGCTGAGTCTTGCAACATTTATGAAGACTTCCATGTCCTAAAATAACATTACCTTGAATTTGACCTTTGACCGCTAGAATCGTGCCCACATGAGGTCAAAGTTTGATGGACGACACTCGAACGGCTGATGCGATCAGTCTGCCAACTGGGTCAGTTGACACGCGTGACATCTCGGGTTGATCTAGAGTGTCAGATGTCGGTCATGACCTTCACCTTTGGAACAGTATGCATTCGAATGTCGAAAATACGGCTTCCATTTACTCGAAAAGTAGGTCACTGGCAGCCATCATACTAGAACTCACGAAAGAACGTTCGATGGTCTTTCGTTTAACAGTAAAAACAAAATGATCTGATGTGACCTTGACCTTCAATATCACCTGATGCCAAAAGTGATTTACTTGATTTCTGTGAAAAACATAAGGAGTAGGAATCTGTAATTCAGCACAGATGTTCCCCATCACTCAGGAATGAAGTCATACAAATTTTGACCTGACCTTGACCTTTGTTCCAGAGTAATGGCCCTTTACATTTTCACACTTGAAGGGCTGTAATGAGAAAACTATTCCTCGCCCGGACTTGAAATTTGCATATAAATATAGGTCATTAAATGACGTCACAGAAAAGAAGTAGAACAGGAAAAAAGGTACTAGAAAGTATAGGAGATATTTGACAAAATTCAAAATTTTCACGTTTTTGATGCCATGGCGAAACTATAACTCCAATCCGCACCATATTCACAGGACATCGAAAGAATATATATGTCTGTCGGTGTGCAAAATTTCAAAGCAGTAGAGTTAATACTTTTTGAAATATGTAAATAATAGTGTTTCTCACTTTACACACGCTATAAGGCTGTTTTTGTGTATCGAACTTTTCTATATGTTATTCTACTCCTTTATGACACGTTTGTCAACATGGCCGAGTGGTTTGGACGTCTGCTTCCTAACCACAAGGGCCGTGGTTTGATTCCTACCTTAGCCAGTATTTTTTTTTTTTTTTTCTATAGTTGAACGATCGCGCATTTCGATCAGATGATGGTCAGTAACTTGTTTCGTTCACTTATTACGGGGAAAGAAACTGCTTCCAGCACTGAAATAACATACTTTGCACAACAGCTGAGCGGCAATTGCTTACATCTTCTGCGTTCATTCAAGAACCATTTAACATGACCGCTTTATCATGGCTACGTGTTACATAAAGGACTGAATATATGGAAACTGTCCAGCATAGATTGACAATTGGTGTACGGGTTACACAAAGAATTACGTTCAAGCGGTTCTCGAGTCGTGGGCTATGTGAACAGGCCGTTTCATTGGGATACAACTTACACGATCGATGTTGACGGTCGAGTGTTTGGAATTGACAGTGAGAATACATGAGCATTCTGTATGAAACCCGATTCACCAAATTAGCTTTCAGGACATCCCGTTCCGACTGTGTCAGCCGATTCAACGAGCCATCGCAAATAAATTAACGTCGTGTTACATGAAGGAGGTGACTGGGAACTCTGATAAAGCCCATGATGCATTGTGCGTCTATGTCAATTGAATGGCGGATGTTCAATTATCATTAAATCTGCATCGGATATGTAACACGACATGAATTCATATGCCAATACCGGAATACTTGATTGGCACAGTCAGCTGTCAGCTGTGCTACTATAGTGATCAAGTGTTCGATATTAAATTGATGTCGTGTTACATAGGCGATGTTAAATTTCCCTATAATTGAACTTAATACTATAGAAAACAATAGACTTTCAATAGTTTACCTTTTTGCACTTGTTTAAACAACGCCACATAACGATGAAAGTTCACACTCGATCTAAGGCTCTCACAATCCAACTAGACAGATCCAACTTTCTGGAAAATGTTTCTACTCAGTATTTGTAATATTTGCAACATCCCAATACAGAGAAATGATACCTTCTTGGGGACGTCATGGAAAGACCGTGCCATTGTACCAACAATGTCTAGTTTTGTTTGTTATTCTCGTTTTAAATTCTCCCCTGATGTTTCCCTGACAGATTTCATTGGCATTTAATATTAATAACCTGAGATGAAGCTAGGAAAATTACATCGCTTTGTGGCACCCTCTCTTGGATTATCACATAATAGAAGTCCGGCTCACAATACTTTGTAATCTCATGGAGATTTGTTGCTGTACATGCTGTAATCTGACATGTCTGATAGCTGGCAAACTTGACTGAGTCGGTTTCTGTACTTCTCAACTGACATCCAGGGCATCTTCTGAATGCCAGAGAACTGTTGGGAAGCAGTTGCATTGTAAAACTTTTTTAGTGAAGGCAAAAATGAGACCTGTTCACATTCAGTTTTGTTTAATCTCTTTCATTTGCCAACTGATTTACAGAAAAAAGAGTGCTCAAACCTGTAATTAATTGTGATTGTGTTGATTCAGTATTGCTATTTGTCTCATTCTTGCGAGCCATTGTATCGATCGATTCATTAGAATCGATACTCTGGCTTGGTTAGTTGCCCATAGCAGTTCTGGATATGAATAGCTCAAGAGGAAATCGAACCAATCAGTAAGCACACTAAGCCAGTTCATTGTGCCAATCCGCTGTGAGGTTTAAGATTTGAATGATTTGAATTTCATCGCTGGCCAAATTACTCTCGGGAGTCAAAGCATAAACTGCAAGCTTGGGATACCAATATGCCAATTCAAAACAACCGCGGGGGATGAAATTTACAAGATTGTATGATAGAGGCAATCATTGAAGAACTTGTTCAAATCACCAAAAATGTTCAGGTAAACCCTCTCCGACCTGGACTTCATCTTAGACCTATTTGGAATCAAAACATATTACTGTGATGTCCCAGGTGTGTAATGAATACCTTTTCTCATTGAGAATGAATTGTTCTCATTTTTTCCTCAGCAAAAGGTTCTGGAGGCCAGTGGTGATACAACAGCTCTCGCTACTCGCCTCAAACGACAGAAGCTTCAAGAAATGTTCCCAGGGGTGGATGAAGCTGTGCTGGAAGACTTCTTTGAAGCTAATAGGTAAAGTCAACTCCAATATCTGATATATATCCTAATATGTTATCTCAGAGATGTTTTCTAAATGCCACTGTCATGACTGTGAAGATCTTATCTAATATGGAAATGCAAAACTGAATAATTTTTTTTTAATATCTTCTTTGCCCTTTCCGGGATTGTTTCCCTTCTTAATGTAGTGGATGGACAGAACATGTAGATTGGTATTTACATGTACCTGTTATTCTAGCCCAAAATCTTTCATCTACTCAATTTGAGAATTTCATAAAACTCAATGCCTATAATCTAAAAAAAACTCAATGTTTTCATTGTTGTCATTTTTTTGCAGCAAGAAACTCAATATTTCCATGGTTTCATAGTTTCAGCTCAGAAACTCAATTATGCAAACATTTTCATAGGGGTAACTAAACAATTTTTTTAAACCGACAGTTAAAAAGGACATGTCCATTGTACATGTCCGCCTTCAAGCCAGGAAATATTTTTTTCACTGATGCCTGACACTTTGGCAGGCTTCAATAACTTGGTACCTAACATTTGGATTTGGCATGTGCTGCCTGACACAGATAGTATCTGGCCTCGGCAGCCTTTTTCGTATTCAATACTACAAAGGGTAGCCTACTACTATCAATACAGCTGTTTGATCAGGAATAGTTGCTTATAATTATTAGCTAACATGAAATAAATCTGACCGCATGATTAACTTTGTTGAATTTCTGTAGGCAAGATGTGTTTTGGCTGGAAAAACCCCCCCATCAAAATCACTTTTACATTTTTGGTACATCAAAGGATATCTGAAACTTTATCTAGCTGACATTTAGTTATGTGAAATATATGGGCACCCACAATGAATACACAAAAAATGATACATGTACCTTCAAAATTTCCTGTAAGATGAAAAAAACAAAACGATGTCTATCAAGTATTCTGTTCGAAAATCCAATCGAATAAAACTATGCCTTGCAGTTATAATTAGGACGACAACAATCCAAGGTTGTTGATTTTATAACCTTGAAAATGGTAATTCTTCATTGACAGATCGTTAGATACGGTACATTGTTGTTGTTGTTGCAAGGACTGGGCCACTCAATTTCTGAGTCTTACTTGTTTGCCTACATGGTTTTGCAGTTCATTAGTCATTGCAGTCAAAGCATTCTTACATTTTGTACATCAATGTCTATAGTGTACAAGTTATATTTTGTTTCGGGTGGTAGCTAGCTGTAAAATATCAACGTTGACATTGTTTGCTGCAGCAATTTGACTGCCTGCCAGAACGATCCTGTCAGAGGGAATCCTGCGCATTTACTGATGACCTCAGCAATATTGCGAAGATGGCATTTGTTAATAATGAAATGTCATCTCCGTAACGCGTTATTCCATTGTTCAAAGGTTTTCCTATGTACCAGTCGTTCAAATTGTCAATATCACCTTTGTGCGGAGAGTCACAGTGCACCAATAAACAACAACAACGACAACAGATGTCCGATCGCGAACTCTGACAAAATTCAAGGATTAAAATAAGTTTATTTAGATACAACTACACAATGATATGGGCGAGCAAATATCAGTAAAACTCTTTTCTTTTTCACACTCAAGCACGCTCAATATGGGAAAATACGAGAAATTGAATTTAAAAGTCAATTTAAAAGAATTCTCTAAAACTCAATTTTCGAAATTTCTCATCGGGATTATGAGAAATCGGCTAGAAAAACCCTGATGTACATGCAGAAATCGTGTACTATATTGGAAGATTATGACACACACACCTGACATTTAAATTAATGGACTATGTTTTAGGCACCAACAGCCTTGCTGTTGTAATGAAAATTAAAATACAAGATCCATGTGTTGTAACTGTATATACATGTACAAGTAACCAACATAGAGATACATTCATATTGCACTATAATCTGTGTCCACAGAACACTTAGATATATTTGTAGTGTACTATAATCTCATGTCGACAGAAAACAAGATACATTCATGTTGCATTCTAGTCTCATGTCCACAGAACTAGACACCTTATCGCTCAAAAATCTTGTCTATAGAACACATAGATACATTCATATTGGACTATAATCCCGTCTCCACAGAACACATAGATACATTCATATTGTACTACAATCTCTTGTACACAGAACACATCTATACATTCATATTGCACTATAATCTCATGTCCACAGAACACACAGATACATTCATAATATTACACTATAATCTCATGTCCACAGAACACATAGATACATTCATATTGTACTACAATCTCTTGTACACAGAACACATCTATACATTCATATTACACTATAATCTCGTGTCCACAGAACACATAGCTACATTCATATTGCACTATAATCTTGTGGGAGTACGGCGTATCACGTTGGGCACACCGGTTCTTGTCAGATCACCGAAGTTAAGCGACGTTGAGCTCAGTCAATACTTGGATGGGTGAACGGGTGCTCTACTGGCCGGGCTGATCAGTGTCCAGGATAATAGGAACTGAACACTTTCGTGTTCTGGCACATGTAGGCAGTGTCGTGATATGACTGAAAAAATGTTGAAAACGACGTTAAATCCTACTCACTCACTCACTATAATCTTGTGTCCACAGAACATAGATACATTCATATTGCACTATAGACTCGCAGTGGCCGATTGCTCAAAGTTGCATTGCTGGGGACCGCAAGCCTCACACCGCTCAATTGGCACAGGTTTGAGCCCCACCGCTGGGGCATGTGTGGAAGTTTGCCAGTTACTTGCTGATGGGCGGTGGTTCTCTCCGGGTACTCCGGCTTCCTCCACCAACCAAACTGGCTGTCACCTTATGAGTGAAATAACCTTGAGTGTGATATTAAAGCACCCGCCCCCTCATGTACACAGAACACATAGGTCCATTCCTATTGCATTATAAACTCATGTCCACAAAAATCCGATTTAAATTCTTCACTTTTTGTTCAATATGTACACCTGGATTTCTCTTCTATTTCAGAGTGTAACTCGAAATTTCTCTGTTGAAATTCTACTTTACAGGTTTACATTGGGGAGTACCATCCGTAATATCCAGACAATGCTAGGCAGTGAGAGCGGCCCTCAGAACCCAGAGATGGCAAAGGAGTATGACCAGTATCTTCTCAATCTGGCCAAGGAGAACAGTTTGCGTGATGTTCCTAAGGTTCTAAACTTCTCCTGTTCATTGTTATTATACACAGTTCATTGTCAGTATGAATAACTTAGTACATTCTCATCACATCGGATTGTATACCTCCTACTCTCACATATATGGTGCACAGATTTTGTGTGCATAGCTCTCGGCTAATCAGCATTGTCCATTTCTAAGTTGAAGTCCCCCCTTTCTTTCTGCAGCTAGATGAGCTGCTCATCTGGTCCAGTTTTATCTTATATTTTTATTGTCGTCTCCAATCTTGAAAAAAATCTACCCGAGAAACAATTGATATAGCATGAATTATTTACAACATCAGTGTTCAGAGAAGTTATCATTGGGTAACATTATAAATGTATGTCACATATTGAATTTCATATCAACTATTGCAGAAACTACCCGTGATCACAGTGATCCAATCAGCAAGCACCAAGTATCAGTCCGTAGACACGCCTGATTATCAGGACTTCAGGGCAGAGGCTAACACCCATCATCGTCTCAGACAGGAGTGCTTTCAGAAGGCACAAGAGGCCTACAGGAGAGGCATGAAAGATGTCGCCTCATTCTATTCACAACAGGTAGGTCTGTTTAGGTTCAATGAGTGAAACTAGTATATAACCCCTCCTTCGGATGGTGATTGCTCTTTTTTTTGTCCATACTCTGGGATAGCCTGAGATACCATGGCAGTCTGTAGCCTCAATATTCATTCTGAAGTAAAGCCTATGTGCTTTGATTCATCCCTGAAGGAACCATGTATTGTCACCATAGTTGTAAACAGACTGACATTGTTTTGATATTGCGTGTGTCAATTGGATAACCCCCCCCCCCCCACCCCATCCCACCCCTGTTGCTGTGATATGCCCCCACCCCATGGGACATTTTCGGCAAGCCATACCCCTCACATAGCTCCCACCTCGGGAGGTGGAGCATTTTACCAATACGGAAGTTGGGTAGGCCTGTCTGCGTGCTGTCACCGGAGCCAAAAAGTGGACAAATATTTGCTGCAGTCTATTCGGAAGTAAAGAACGTGAAGCAGAAAAAGTGGCGAAAAATATAAAGCGTTCATGGTTATTGTTGTTCCACAAGTAGGCGAATTCCACACAAGGGCAATAACTCTTGAAATCTTCAAACAGGGTTACATGGTAGAAGGGGAGATAACCCTGTTTGAGGTTGTATATTCGCATGTCCCCACCCCCTGGGGCATTTTTTCGTTACCACGGGCGGTTGTTTCCCCCACCATGGGGTGGGGAGTCGGGGATCCAATTGACATGCATAACTTCCCTGAGAAATCAAACAGTTAAGAAATTTAACAACATCCAAGAGTCTACAGGAGTCTTGCCTACATCAAAGAAATGTCTTTCCTCCTCACACTGAGACTGTCGGAAACATTTTAAAATCGATTATTTTGAGCGGGGCTTGAAGCTTGATGCAATTTTATTATTATTTTTATATAACATTGGTGGCAAATAACTTCTGGTTGAAAGTCTCGTGAGTTTACTCGCTTTTGATCATTCGGTTTCATTAATTCACAATAAGTTGCTTGCATAACTCCCATGATTGGGTATATTGAGAACCAGCTGAACCATACAATATTCTGGTGTGTAAGCATGCCTTCATGTCGTCAGGCGTCCAACATTTTAGTCAAATTTTGAATCCAACCTGAGTGACATCATTCTTGGCGAGGTGGCAGACAGCCTGGTCGAATACAGTACCGACAATCATTCTATTCCCCATGATGCATGTATTACTGGATGATTAACAGTCTCTTCAGACGAAACACTGATGCAAGATGGATAACATAATCTTTGACAAAGTTCAATATATTTCGGAAGTACTATATCCATCGAGCTTGCCACCATAGCTGCTCACCGACATGTGACCATGATATTAATATTCATGATACAGGTTTCATGTTGGTTATAATACATGTGATAGGGCCCACTGAGCTGGACAGGAGCAGTGTCTGTGAGTTTACAAATTGGTCCAAACATATTAGGACCCCAAGTTTTGTTTTGCTGTGGGAAATAAAAAGAGTTGATGCAGCAGTGCCTGAGAAGTTGTGTTAAGTCACTTTCCTCAACCCTATAGCTATACTGATGACGTTTTACAGTCTTTTGACAAAAAAAAGAAAGAAGACAATTCCTGCCCCCAATGGGCATGAGATGCCCTTTCTGAACTGTTTTGTTCTCTTCTGTTACCTCGGTGATCCCAATACCGTCCTGTCAAAGTTGCATAACATTTCGACCAAAAATGTGGCTATACAGACAAGACAAACAAACAAACAGACAGTTACTAATATTGTAATGAGATACTCCTGATTCGTGTTGATACTGTTGTATAACACAATCTGTTCATTAGTAATTTTTATGGTGTGAGACTCCCTAAATATAATTGACAAAGGATCTGCTGCAAAAATGTAATTTATGTCTAAAATCTGCACCTGCTATAGTTTGCCCTAATCCTCCTTTGAGATTCTGCTGTAGATTAAAAAATTCTTACCCTCTGGAGCCTCAGCCAATAGGTTACACTGCGCCTGCCAGGGGTTTTTCTAGCCGTTTTTTCATCGTGGTTACCACGATGAAAGAAAAAAAAATATTGAGTTTTGCAGAAAATTTCAAATTGAGTTTTGATTAAAAAAATTGTGTTTTGCGATTTTTGCCGTTTGCGCGCAATTTGAGTTTTCCCACAACATACCAGTTGTCAGTTGATAGTTCGTTTCGCATGACCCGCCCGCATCAATATTTTGGAGATAATTAATGCCGCATGTATTTTAATTATCAGTAATTATTGGTCGTAAAAGAAATAAGTAAGCAAATCTAAGTAAAACGAATGAACCGTCACAGCGCGAGTCAGCGCGAAGGCGACTCAAGAGCCGCCATCTTGGTTCACATTCTTGGGGAAAGCCCTATTTCAAAACGAGGCACAGTCCTTTTCTAGCGAGGATTCCCTCGTGTCAAGCACGGGGCAGTAAAGTTTTAACTCCAGCACTTTTGACGGTCGCGTACCAAAGCCATCGTGGTTTTAGTTAATGGATCAGTTGTTTCCTCATCAACCAGTTCATTTAACCATCCATTTATCTGATGAAACACTTTTGAGCGAAGTGGTTGGATGTTGAGTGGTCGAGCGCTTCACGTCTTCACTCCTGACAACAACAACGACAACATAGACTGTCGACGAATACTCGTAGCTTAAGGACGACGGACATATAAAATTCGTCGCCCTGGACAGAGAATCCTTATCTTCAGTCAGTGTAAAAGAAATAAAAGAAGATTTTAATAAGGGGGTACTCCTGACATTGAAAATTCGGGTAATAAATTCTGCAGTTATCTTTAATATTGGTCACAAGTAAGAGTTTTTCCCCTTGATTTCTGTTAACGCAATGTGTGTGCATTTGAGTTTTACTGTCTACCAAAATTATTTACATACATGTAATGTTCCATTAAAGTAAAGCAAACTAAAAATGTCTCTTTAGAGAATAATTATTTCATAAATATTTTTTTCTGGCGATATTTATGAAAGATTTCAGAGTTTATAAATCTGTAAAACAGGAATTTTGTCAGGTTATATATTCGATCACAATCTTCTCTGTTAACGGTAAAAAATTTAGCTTCAATATTTAACAATTATAACATCTAGCATGTATGTTTTAGCATAAGGTCATGCTAAACAACCTATTAACTGACAACAGTCGTACTGTGGTTTGGTGTGGTTGTACCGGAGTGCACAAAACATGCATGTAACAAGTGAACGGCCGACTATTTTAGGCCGAAGTTTATATCTTGATCGACAATGCAGCTCAGCAGTTCTATATGTTGTTGTTGCTCTAAGAAGACATGTCGTGCTAATGTCGCCTTCAATTGTTGGATGATACACAGCACCCTGTCATGGTTTGGGCCAATGAGTTATCTCGTAACAGTTATTTTACCAATGTTGTTGTAGACTGTGATATAATTCATGTAAATAGAATTGTCAGTATTTGTTGGTCTCTGAAGAAGTGTCTATGTGCTCGTAAACATATGACCAACCTCATTTCTGTAATTGGTGCGATGAAAAAGTTGGAAAAATTGAGTTTCATCATTTATTTGATGAAAAAGGAAAAAACATTGAGTTTTGTAGAATTCCTGGAGTTTACAAAATTTTGAAATTGAGTTTATGAACAATTTTGGGCTAGAATAACCCCTGCTCACGTGATAGATCAGTATAGTCCATTATGATGTGACTGGAATATGTACTTCTTTAATATGTTGATGTCTACTGGTCCCTACCACAGTCACATTGTACTGCCATCTTGTTCGTAGAAGGCTCTAGACCTCTAAAATTGTCAAAATGGTTCATAATAAAACATTGAAATGATTACGGACCGGTTTGAATGTATTAATTTAATCCAGCTTAGATTCACAAAATGGGACATTCCAGGCATCTATCGACCTCTCATTAAACCATGGGCACATAAATATTGTCCGATCAGCATCAAAGTTAGGCAGCCTTAAATTTTGGCACAACAAGAGAAGGGACGGACACACACCAAATCATGTGATACTATGAGATATTGGATGTTCCCAAATTATCTGCAAAATCTCATGCAACATCATCAACAAAGATATCTGTGTGTAATTGCTAGGTTGAAAGTACTAGTTCATTAGATGTGGGACAGACAGTAATGTCTTGCGCTTTTACCCCGAGAGAGAGGAAGAGAATTAAGGTTTAATGTCACTGTTAACTGGAGCTTCCTTTGACCCTTCAGCCACACAATGGAGAATTTCTGACAGATTGTCTGGCTGGGGCCAGAGTTCTCTCCCATACAAAAAAAAGCAAAATGGGAGAGAGACCATGGGGTCATGTGACCTCATTCCACTAAAAATAATCTTGAACTCTTTGCTTATGGCAAGCCGCTGTGAGCGGCTCCTGTTTCTTAAACTTGCGTTGGAAAGCCGTTGTCAGCGGCTTCTTGACAGCCTTAAGTATCTAAACACACCTGTGATTGGCTGTTTCGGCCTCGATAGCGAAAAATTGACCAATTAACGCTTCCGTGATACTTCAAATAACATCATGTCATGTGACGAATAAGTGGGAAAACTCCAAACATGGCGGCTGTGGTCAGCGTTCGTTTGTTTTTTCCTGACTAGACAACATACAAGTTCAAGAACGGTTTCCAACCTCAGTTTTTATTTATACGAATCACCAAAGGCAAAGCATTAAGGATTGTAAAAATATATAGATAACCTCATGAAATGCGACAAATGAAAGGGGTTTTCCAAACATGGCGTCACCAGCCAGTGTGGGCGACGTAACTTCGTAAGTTGTGCATGTGTTTTTTCTCTCCCCACTTGAAAAAAACAACAAACAAATTCAAGAATGGTTTTCATCATTAGTATTTATTTATATGAATCCCCAAAGCATAATGATTGTAAAAATATATAGTTTACCCTACCTACGGTACCCACGGAAAAATCTCAGAGCCATTATTATAACCATATTCGGAAATTAAAATTAATATTTTTGCATTATTTCTTCCGGTCAGTAGTGAATATTTATTCTGTAGGCAAAGAGTTAAAAAATATTCGACCATTCTACAACACTTAACTCACATATATTTATATTTTCCCTTCATTGTCAGCCCAAATTTAAGAAGATGTGTCATATTCTTCACAAGCTTTAGCGCTTTTTAAGGCCTTTGTATTGGCATCCATCCTTGCAACCTCACCTTGACAAGCATTTCTTTCCATTTATAGCAGTAATACTAGAATATATTTGCACAAAATTTCTCGCCCATGTCGAAGTTGTATAATATGACAAGAGACTGTTTTAATTAAAACCTTGCAAAACAGCACCAAAGATATGATGGATAATTCTCAAAATTTAGAAAATCTGTTTTCTTCAATTCTCCATAGACATTACAAATATAACAGCATTTTGCACATTTGATAGTAAAAACACCCAAATTGTTCAAATAGAATTGCCCAGTCTTTGTGCTCATGGTATCTGTGGTGGAGAAAATCCCACTGTTCAGTCACAGACAGGGTTACAAGGTCTTGCAGGCTAAAGCATACACCCAAGTTCATATGCAAATATTCTTCCAAAGCCAAAGAACTGGGAAACACTGAAGGAATCAATGCACTGGGCAGGTCCAGTTGTAAATGCAGGTCACCTGTAGAATACAGATCCCAATTTTTATGCAAATACTCAAAAGCCCCAAACAAAGTTTCTGCCAGTCAAGATTGTCAGAGGCAGCCTGCCACTCATTTACATTTCAAAGACATGTTTCCTGAATAGACTGTAATCACTGGCTTGATGCAATGACTTTGGTTTAAATGCCCAACTGACAAGTATAATGAATATTCATCCCCAAAATACTTTTGGAGAATTCAAAAACAAATTTTCAAATATATTTTCCATTATACTGTAAATGTTAAATAATTTGATTAGTTAATATATATAAAACTGTGTTGCTTTCTTATATATCTTCGACATGGGCGAAGCATTTCTTGAAAATATGTTTCAATATTGCTGTGCACATGGGAGCTCAAGCTTGTATCTTTGTTATATTTTGGTTGTCTAATGGATGCCAGCACAAAGGCCTTAACTTCTGCCTCATTCCAAACGGACAACTGTGTCAGTTGTGGTTTCGGTGAAGCAAAGGAAATGAAAATAAAGTTGTTTCAAAATTAAACACTGAATAGACAAATAACGAAAAGGATCTTCTTAAATTTGAGGTGACATGAAGGGATCTGTTGTTTTGTTGACATGTTGTTGTTGATCAGGGCATGCCGACTCTGCAGTTGTTGCTCTGCCGCTGCCCAGCTAATCAGTTTCACTATAACTTGCAGTGTACGAAAACGGCGATGGCGATGTCGATGTTGTTGTATATAATGTACATTTTCACACTCGTTCTCAATACGTACCTCAGCGTTTTTAAATCGCAAAGAGCGCCAGAGAAATTCTTTGAATCTTTCTTATCGATTTCCGCGCTTTGCCAGCACTTCCGATCATGCGCAGTTTCAAGCACGTTTTCGTTCTTTCCGGTACACGAGTTGGGGGTTGTTTTGAAAGACTGTCAATAACTAGCCCGAAAACATCGGCTAAGAAGTCTATTTTGTGGGGGTTTTTTTTACCCCAAATTTACCTATCACAGCCAGAGTTTCTGAGTTAGTCAATAACTAAAAAGTGTAAATGCATTCACCAAGCCTCGATCCGTTATCCGCTTTTTACAAACAGCTCCAAATCTGCAGCCGTTTAGACGAAAGGTATGATGGTCCGTGTAACCTTGCACAATTCAATTTTCGTTTTTTGTTTTTGTGTTCTCAAAATCAAAAATTGAAAATTGACCGTCAATTTTCAATTTTCGTTTTTTGTTTTTGTGTTCTCAAAATCAAAAATTGAAAATTGACCGTCAATTTTCAATTTTCGTTTTTTGTTTTTGTGTTCTCAAAATCAAAAATTGAAATTGACCGTCAATTTTCAATTTTCGTTTTTTGTTTTTGGTTCTCAAAATCAAACCGTCAATTTTCAATTTTTGATTCTGGGATTACAAAAACAAAAAACGAAAATTGATATTTGACAGTCAATTTTCAATTTTCGTTTTTCGTTTTGCTTCACGCAAAAATGAAAATCAAATATTGAAAATTGCCTCGACTTGTCCGTTTTTCGTTTTTTGATTTTAACTTTGACGTATCTATGTTAAGTTCTCATGTGGACGGGTTATCATGTCACTTCCGGTACGACGAGTAGAATAGAAAACGCAAATCGTGTCGTATGAGAGGTGTGGAGCGTGAGAGGCATGTGGCCCACCAGGCCATCCTCGGGAGCCAGTGTATTGATCGATTTGTTAGGGTATCTATACATTGCCTTGGTTGCATGGTTGCACACGATAGTTCTGGATAAAAAAAAGATCAAGGGGTATCCTCTAAATCAAACCAATTATTCAACAGGTTCAGCTAGCTCATTACTCCAATCCACTAGCTGGACGGTTTGAGATGTGACATCGCTGGCATAACTTTGATGTCAGGCTGAAATCGACATCGAGAGTCAAGGCAAAAACCGCCGGCTTGGGATACCGACATGCTAATTCAAAATAACCTCGGGGATGAAATGTTCTAGATTGAGGCAACGACTCAAGAACTCACTCGAATCACCAAAAATGTCCAAGTAAACCCTGTGCGGGGATAGCCTATAGTATTGGACCCTTCTACGGAGGGCCAATGATAGGCTGATGCAGCAACAACAACATTTTCCCAGTTATACGCCAGATTTTGAAATCGAAAACGATGCCGCGCTATGTCATCGGTCAACTGAGACAGTCACGTGGTTGTGTATGGAGATTGGGGTGGCTCCTATAAATAGTGATCCAATGAAAATGCTCGTCTTAGTTTGAAATGGCGGAGTCGAATGACCAATCTCTGAAGGGGAGACAGCTGGAACAGTACACTATCACTGTCTGTTAATATCATGAATTAACAGAGAGTACTGCAGTCTATGTGCGGGGATTCACGATTTACCTGGACTTGTGAAAATGCACCAGACAGGGGCCGATTTCATGAAACCTCACTTGAGACAATTTTCGCACTTGACAGTTCAAGTGCACTTGAAAATCTCCCTTGACTTGAGTTTTTGCTTTTCATGAAAGTTCACTTGAACCTGAAATCGCACTTGAGTTCAAGTGTGGTATGACCTCCCTTG